>OZ010736.1:78208107-78320607 GCA_963932295.1 Tipula lateralis | reverse complement strand
TACTTATTTGCTTTTAAAAGCAGAAACGTAGCGACGGCTACTGCCATCAAAATAACAGTTTCATTAATTTATTATAGTATATTTTTTGTTGCATCTAGAAACACATACTAATCTTATACTCTAAATTCACTGACTTAAACTTCATAGAATATAATATTTTGATTAACCAGTCCATTGTTACCAAATTTGTGCTTGAAATATCTTTTTAATTTGTTTTACAAATAATACATATTTTAAAACCATTATTTTAACAATTTTAATTTATGTAAAAGTACTAATACTTAATATGATGGTAGTTATATTTGCAACATTCGCAAATGTGATTAGGTCTTTTATTTTGCTTTAATTAAAGAAGTGCTTACTTAAGCCATTTAAAAAATGTTATTTTGCTTGAATAAACAACTACCAACTATTTAAATGTAGGTAAATTATGTTCGATAGTATCAACATTCAATAACGAACTAAATTTGGATTTCTAAATGCATAATACAATTTTGGATATATTATGAATTTGAAAAGTATTTCGAAGATCGCCCAGGTGGCGCATTGGTTAAAGCTGTGGCAGTTGGAACGGGAGGTAGCGGGTTCGAATCCCGATACGGGCAGGATGCAAACGGGATTTCCCCCCACTTGATTACGATCGGTGGTGTGAATGAACACAACTATGGCCCTCTGTTGGAGTGCAGAACCCATGGACCGACCCATCTTCTATGTCAGTACAATAGGTTGGATGGAGCTATGCAATGTACAGATGGTTAGGTAAATCGGACCTATCGGCTGCAAAGCGCAAGGTAAGGACGTGTAAATAAGCGAACCGTGGAAGAGCTGGGAGAGTTTTAATCCCCAAAACAGATTGCATAGAAATAAACGAGAAAAAAAATTAAAAGAATTTCGAAACTTTTTTTTAACTCAAAACAACGTCATTTAGGTCTAGGAAATACATTGTGATTTCCTTTCCTATTTCCAGTATGAATCATCATCTGTATATTGCATAGCTTCATTCAATCTCTAGTGACTGGAAGTTGGTTCGATGTATTAGATTTTGGGTCATAGTTCTATTCATATTTCATCTATGGATTGCACTTTGAACTGATTTCCTTTTTAAAACACATTTCCCTATTAGGATTGGAGTTCGGTAAACCAACAACCAACCCTCATCCCTTCCCCCACATTATAAACAGCGAGACATTTGGTAGTTGAAAGCAAACTTTTTTATAAAAAAAAATTATATTTTGAGAAATGGTAAACACAATATGGTACATTTTCTAATCTACAATAATATATATTAAAAATATAAATATAAACCGTTATTTACCTGCGAATGATATACTCGTGAACCTCTTCATCATTAAATAAACATGTATGCTTTTAGCATATACGCACTGTTTATTGAGGGAAATCATTTGATGGTAGACGATTATGATCATGCTCCCACTCACCCACGCAAAGTACTGAATGTTATTTTGATTATTATAAAATGTTATATTATCTCTTCCAATATTTTCTTAAAAGATAAAAATCATATTTATATAAATGATAAAAGTGTATGAATAATTTATTTTAAACATTTTTTCATGAATCAATTCTGTTTTCGAGTAGCATAATCATGTTCATAACAAGAATTTTAGACAATTTTCTTAATTTTGGATAACTATTAGCAGAGATTATATTATACATAAAGTAGTATATGGTTTTCTACGATATCACTTGAGGCCTAAAAGTAGGTTTGTCCGAATTTGAAATATGGGCATACCATATGCGTGAAATTTCCATTTGAAATTTCGCATAAGGTTTTATACCAACCCACTTTTAGGGTTAGAATACTTGGCAGCAACTATGTCGTAAAACAAATACACAGCTTTGTCTATTTCGTATATCTGCTATTAAGTAAATAAATTTATCAATAATAAGGAAAGTGTAGTTTGCATAATTCATATAAATAACTCCATTAGAGAATAGGATAACAACTATTGTTAATGATTTATACTCTATTATGAATGTCACTTACGCGTCACCGAGTGACGCGACATCACTGAAATGAAATTTTGGTATTATGAATGTCACGGTGAGCGAGGATTTTGTCACTTAGCCTCACCTACAATATGTCGGTGACAGCAAGTGAGAATTTTTTTTGACAAATTAAAAATACGTTTTTAATTTTTTTTTGTTTTTGTTTAAATTAAAATAATAATTTTCTTTTTTGTGATTTATTAAAATAATAATTTTCGATTCATAAATAATATTTTCTTTTTTAATAATAATTTTTTAAAACAGCAGTCAGTTTGCAAAGGACAATTAAAAACGGCACTCAGTATACAAAATTTGTTGAAGAAATGGAAATAAAACCCAGACATCGCTCAATATTCGAATTTTTGAAAAATTTAATTATTAAAATAAACTGAACTACAAATCTTTAAATTAATTTACTTTTTAAAACTCGAAATTTATTATTATTTTCATTTTATTTCCTATTTATTTATTATTTTGACACACCACCAAACAACAAACATACCGAAATCAAAACAAAAAGTAATAGTTACCAACTTAAAAACAACAAAATATAGAAAATAACACATCATGATGCGTTCGTCACTCACTCAAAATAAAGCGAGAATCATAATACCAAAATATGACTCGAGTGACAATACACGTCACGATGACGAGTGAGGTGAGGTGACATTCATAACAGGGGTATTAATTTTTAAATCATTTAATTTTTTTAAAATAAAGGGTCGAAACCTAAATGATTTTTAAAATAAAAGAAGGAAATAGATTTTTTCTGGTTTTATTTTATTGTAAAAATATGGCTTAACAATTATTTGAAAAACTCCGTGTTGGACGTTAACAGGCTTCTATTTGAAAATCAACATTCTTAAAAACTCGCTCACTTATAAAATACTTTTTTCTCCGATCGTAGGAAAAAATATAGCTTTCCGTTGTTTCTCGAAATGAAAAGCTCATGATTCCCGTATGTTGTATTTGTTGTACGAAAATATTTTTCTGGCCTAGGCCGGGAATATACACTCCTGGACAAAATTAACGCATATTGTTTATTGTAATAAAAAAAAATAATTTATAATTTTCTCAAAAGAGGCACAAATATGGCGTTATGGAATTATAGCGGCTATTTTTCATTGCAAAATGTTAAAATGTATCGAACTATTTTTTAAAAAATTTTTAAAAGCGGTTTATTAACATTAAAACTAGCTTTCTTACAATTTAATTTTATTAATTTAATAATGAGTATTTCCCCCTCGTGCCCTTATTACAGCATCCATCCTTCTGGGCATACTATGTAGAATGCTTTGATTCATTTGTTGCGGAATGAGATTCCACTCTTCTTGCGCTGCAACTCTCAGCTCTGCTGTCGAATCTGGTGCAGGATTTGTAGCTCTAATACGGCGTTTTAGAATGACCCACACGTGTTCAATTAGATTAAGATCAGGACACATTGGTGGCCACTTAAGTGCACGAATGCCAATATCTTGGAGATATTGTCGTACCGTTGCAGAAACGTGGACTGGAGCGTTATCATGCATTAACACAAAACTGTCATAACCTATGAAGCCTACATATGGCAAAACGTTCGCCAAGAATGTTCCGAGCATACCAGTCTGCATTCATCCTCAACCCAATCTCCACCAGCTCCGTACGGCCCTCCCAACTGATTCCACCGCAAAACATTATTGAACCTCCACCAAAGCTTACAGTTTGCACCATGTTTCACGGTGCGTGGCGTTCTCCAACTCTTCTGTATACAAGATTACGTCCACCTGGTTTCCATGATTGGATTCTGGTCTCATCTGAAAAAAGACCAGCGGCCCATTGATCAGTTTCCCAATTTGCATGAGTATGAGCAAATTCTAGCTTAATGGTCGTAGCTTAATGGTTAAGAAAGTTTCTCATCACGCCGCGGTCTCGAGTTCGATTCTCGCCGATGACCAAAAATTAACATGCCACCGGATGACATAAAATGCGTTTGTGTGTAAAAACATTCGTTGGGTTGACCACCTACAATGTGCACCAAATGTTAAAATTGGCTCGTAAGGTCTCAGTTGAGACGCGGTAAGGGCCGTTTACGGCCTCTAAGCCATAGATTATTATTTTTTTTATGAGCAAATTCTAAACGGCTGGATTTGTAGCCGGAAGAAGCCGTGAAACTTTTACGGGCCGTTTTGGAGTTAGGTTCACTTCTTTTAATCTTCGTCTAACTGTTCTGACACTAATATTCACTTGACGCGCACTAAATAACTCATTTTTGAGTTGAGTAGAAGTTCGCTTTCGATCTCGTAACGAATTCATTTTTAAAAATCGATTGTCATGCTCGGTTGTGCACCTGTTACGTCCTTGTCTGGGTTTTCTTTTATACTCCAAGGTCTCACGATACCGCTTAAGTATTCGTGAAACCGAAGACAGATTAATTCCTAATTTTCGTGCGATTTGTACTTGTGTATAATCTTCCTGATACAATGTGACCACTTTAACCGCCTCTAGCTCTTGAACGGGTGCCATATTAAGATGAATTTTATATTAGGTGTTTGCTTTGGAATACATTTACAAGAACTAGTGGTACTGCATTTAAAAATAATTGATATGCAATGGAACAAAAGTCAATCGTTGCGTTGGATTTCAAACACAATGCAGTTTTGATTAAGCATTTTTAAAAAATTTAATTGATTGGCTTGCAGTAAGCTTTATTCAAGGTGGTTTCTGATAAAAATATAAATGTGCTATCATTTGACACTAGTAGTATTTAAATTGACCAGCGGGATTTTTTTTATTATAAAACAAAATATGCGTTAATTTTGTCCGCGAGTGTATTCCCGTATGGATTTTTATTTGTTTAGAAGAAGTAAAAGGACCCTTATTAGGTCAAACGCATTTATTAATTTTAATTTAACAGTATACACAATAATCAATTTTTAATTGATAAATCTATGCCAAACTAATTGTGTGTTAGGTATCGAAGTTTAATTTTACTTATTTGTGATATTGACGGTTATCATACAATTAGTACAATTATTGAACATTGGTGGATTAGTAGTATCGCATCCTAGCATTGTTGTTGATATATTGCTATTAAAATCATTAACATTTTTTGCATTGGCTGTTTCATTATTTCTTCCATCCTCCAAATCTTTTGAACCATGTTAAATCTGCGCCATTATCATTCAAAATTGTCACAGATGAACGGCGAAAACAGTGCTTTGTGTATTGTTTTGTGTCTGGTAATTTTAAAAAAGTATCAACAATTTGTGGCATTTTATCAAACTGATGTATGCCAACTGCTTATTTGAAACCATTACCATTTGTTTAATTTAAAAGAAAGATTGGAAATCTTTTGGACGCGAAGCTAAATATTTTCTGTAATATTCTAAATAAGTACCGTTTACGATAAATGATCGTGGTTTATTTGTCTTGTTATTCGGGATTTTAACTAAAAGTTTAGATCTCAAATCATTAATGTCAATAATTTCCATGCGGGGTAGTTCATCCCGTCGACAAGCACCAGCGATTCTAAGAACGCAACCTACAATAAACTATCATAATATTACATACACATATTATATTTTTTAATATTACATACAAAAAAATATTGCAGTGTGAATTGTATTTTATCCGAAAACATATATGAATTTAATATGTAAATACAAATAATAGTTGTTTTAAATACCTACAACTTTAGTAACTATTTTAGTACTTCAGTAATTTTGTAGATAAATCAGCGAAATACGCTAGAATGACGTTTTCCGAAAATGATTTGATGTGTTTAGATTCACTATAATCCATTAAGCGTTTATAAGCATGTTCGTATTTTTGTTTTTATGTCTTATAATGTCGTAACTAACTAAGCATTAATTTTATATTATTTTCGATTTTTTACTTTGTGTTGATTTCTTAATATGATAATTAGTGAATAATACTATAAATTATTTTGGGTTTATACTCGTTTTAAAGTTCGATCGGAGAAAAAATAGTATATACAATACGGCGGAAAAGTGCATTCCCGTACTCCCGTGGTCGCCAATCTCCCCTATCATCCGAGAATTTTTCCTCATAATTATACAATATACGCCCCCTGTGGTTGGGAGGATGCATAGAATTCCACCACAGCACCCATTGCTTGTCGTAAGAGGCGACTAAAATGGTTGGATTGTTGGGTCTCAAATAAAAATAAAAAAAAATTATTTTTATTTGAGTTGGGTTTTTAAAAAATTTTTTTTACCATGAGTAGTAAAATTAAAAAATCCCCGAAAAATGCCTCTTCGGATCACGGGGTGAGACATAATCCTCGTAAAAATACAATTGATAGCCTTACCATCCATTTTGCCAATGTCCGTGGACTCGTGACTAATAAAAATTGCGTACATCAACATCTCGAATCACGCAGGCCCGACATATTAGTATTAACGGAAACCAAAGTATCTCATAACATCTACGAGAACGAATTCTACTTCAAGCGCCACCAGTTCGAACAAGCATTCGAGTTGCAACGTGGAGTGTGCATATTCATTAAAGACCACATACCGTACGCTAGACATCATAAGTACGAAATTTTTTCAAAGACCGCTCAAACTATTGTACTTAAAATATCCCTACCTAATAAAATCTTTTTTAATTAGTTTATATAGATCCCCCAACCAAACGGATTCAGAAAATATGAATTTCTTCGAGTTTTTGTCAGACAAATGTGATGACATTCGCAATCAACATCCCTACTGCGAATTAATTATGGTTAGTGACTTTAATGCCCACCATAAAGAATGGTTGAATCATCAAAATACGAACTGTGCTGGGCGTCAGACGGAGTGGCTTGCTGTTTCGCATGACCTTACGCAGATTGTTATTGATTCCACATATGAATGTCAAAAGCGAAAAGAGCTGACAAGAAGAAAGCCGCTAAGCCTTCCGAGTTGAAAATCTCCGATCGCAACTTTTACCAGATGGTCGCATCTTTTGCCAATATTTCTAAAACATCTATTTCAGCATTGAAATGTGCAGACGGTGCTTTGGTGGTGGATCAGCATCATATCACACTTCAACAGTCTTCACTTCGAACTCGACCTTAGTTGTTCCAGATGGAATTACGCCTCCGTCAGTTCCGTATTGTGGTTCCAAAATGGATCCTGTCAACATCTCGGAGGAAATTGTCTTCAAGAACCTGAAGACAATGGACATAAATAAGGCCACCGGACCTGACGAAATTCCTGTTCGAATATTGAAGGAGTTTGCCAGTGACTTGGTCGCAATATTAACTAAAAATTTTCTCCTTTCTTATAAGCAAGGTAAATACCCGAACGCCTGGAAGAGTGCGATGGTGCAACCGGTTCTTAAACGTGGTTGTGATAAAACTGACCCTTCAAACTACCGGCCAATATCAATTGTGTCAGCCGTGGCTAAAGTTTTTGAGAAATGCATTAATCAACAACTGGTGCATTATCTTGAGATTAATAAAATAAGTTCAGATAAACAATATGGCTTCCGCGAAAGCCGCTCCACAACCGATCTTTTGACGTATGTTACAAACAAATAAAATCTCGCCCTTGAGCACCACGGAGAAGCCTTTGCCATCGGCCATCGCCTTGGATATTTCCAAGGCTTTTGACAAGGTTTGGCATGAGAATCTCATTTGTAAACTTGAGGCATACGGCTTAGATTCGATGACCATCAAGTGGATAAAGAGCTTTCTCAAAGACCGAAAGGTCATCGTTGTGCTAAATGAGAGATCATCAACGACATACTCCCCAAATGCCGGAGTCCCTCAAGGATCAGTTTTGTCACCAACTTTGTTTTTGTTATACATTAATGACTTGTTGGATAGTACTGTTAACCCTATCCACAGTTTTGCCGATGATGCAACACTGCACTCTTCTATTTCAGTTAAACGGTAAACGGCTGGAAGTTGTCACTTCGCTTAGTTCCAATCAGGTCAAATTTAACGAGAAAAATACACAAATATGCACATTCTCGCGTAAAAGAAGTCACAACGAATACCTTTTGTGGTAAAAAGACACGTTTTCGTGGGTTGTGACTCAATTCGTCTGCTTGGTGTTCAAAGTAGCAACAATTTAAAATGGAATGAACACATTATCGAATTGGTCAAATCAGCTTCACGTAAACTCGGGTTCCTCAATAGATGCAGACGGGTTTTAAATCGCATCAAGTTCTCCAAATATATAAAACCGTTATTAGACCATGTATATTATATTGCTGTCAGGTTTGGGGTGGAGCAAATGGCACTACTCTCCAGTTGCTGGATAGAGTTCAGCGGCGTGCCATCCGAATAATACGAACCCCCAGGCTTAAGAAAGATCTAGAGAGTCCACAACACCGCAGAAATGTTGCAGAAATGTTGCAGAACTCTGCGTGTTCTATAGATTAATAAATGGTAAATGTTCTGCAGAATTAAAGCCTAAAGGAGAAAATACCACTATTTGTTACGCCAGGACGGGTAACACGAGGAACGGCCAATGCGCATAGGTTTACGGTGAAGCTGCCGAAACCTCGAACCGAAAATGCAAAGTGCGATTTTATTTATCGAACATCTAAGAAGTGAAATTCGTTGGCTGGATTTCAGTTTCCGTTGAAGTTTAAAATGCACAAGTTTAAGGCAGCTGTCAACCTTTGCTTGAAGGATCGCGCGTTGGGTGCAGGAGCTCTGACAGTTACAAGGAGCTAGGTCAGTCTTAAAGTCCGCCCTTCACCCAATTAAAACTAAACGTAAAAAATATACTATTTCATAAATATCAATTAAGTAAATATATTCATAACAAAGCCATCATTTCCTTTTTCAGCCAAAAAACTGAGTAAGTTGAAAATATGCATTTCAAAGATTTAAATAAGGTGTATGGTTCCTAGGACACTGGTTTACTCGAACCTCATCTCTTCTACTGCATCAGTAATATTTTTGCTTTTGGCTTAGCACAATCAAAATAATAGTGGCCGTGCTGCACAGTTCCAGCATTTGGCCATAGAAAGCTCCTCTCTGCCAGACTTTCATCATCTGACGAATCAAATTTATCGAGTAGTTTCTTGCTAGACCATTTCGTTAGCAATGCTTCTTGCTTGATTCCTTCTGTACAATTATCTTCATGGTAAATCTACGGGCTTTGACCTTATTGATGGTTGGTTTTGACGGTATTGTCTCGCATCTATATTAATCGAGCTCCATACGGATTTCGACACAATCGTTCCAACTGAGAAACTATCTTTCCAATGGCGTGTAACATATTGATATAGGGACCAATATGTATATCATAAATAGGATAACTTGACTTACTCTACTGCCCAGCTCAGTCTGGTAGAGGTAGAATTGCGAAGAACTAAATTTATGTTGTGGGTTCAAGTAGGGTAAGTCTATCCGTATACAAAAAAAAAACTACTTAAGTCAAGAACGCATCACCATTCACCACTCACCTGATCATGAACCACCACCGTGACACTGATTTAGATCATTTCAAAAAAAAATCATAATAATAATTCGAATGTAAATAAAAATTAAGAAACGTAATTTTGATGGAAATTTAACAATGTAACCGATAATTTTATTCAAAAAAAAATAATTAAATTAATGAAAAATGTATAATAATTAGATAAATGTAAATAGATAAAATAAATGTAGTTGAAATGTTTCTATAATTCATTTAAATACTATTTCGTACGCGTACTAGTTCAACTACCCCTTAACCAATACTTAACAATAAATCAAAAAAAATTTAACTTAAACTAAAATTCTTAAAATTATTAAAAGAAATCAAAAACAAATCTACTTAAATTACTTTATCCCAAATGTTTTATTGAGGTTGTACTTCGCTGGATATATTGCATTCATTCAGGTTTACAAACAGGTAATATGTGACTTGTGACTATAGATTATTAATTATTATAATGCAATATTATGAATACTGCAACACTAGAGCACCGTATTATCCGCCATATATAATAACTCTTGGACATCAAATATTTTATAACAGGCAAAAAAAATGGATGGCCTAACTTAACACATGGAATTTTGCTATGCCATGCATTTATTGTTTATTAATTGTTTTCTTTTCTTATTGTTTCAATCACATATATTCACTAAATATAATTTATATAAATTTATAAATCTTAACACTAAGAAATTATCAAAATGCACTTTAACTACATATACCTAGTCTTTCTGTCATGTTTATTTTGTGACGTCTTTAATTAATTTCACTTTAAAAACGACAAGTTTGTATTAATATTATGATTTCCTTTGTTTTTTTTGTCGGAGTCGGTATCGACCCAATCACGGTTCAAAATATTCTCTCCCAAAAATCAATCATCGATCGATCATCAAACCATTATCTACCAAAAAAAAAATTATTATTTTTTTTTCCGATGCGTTCGTAATTTATAGCACGTTAATCACCTTTAAAGGGGTATGCAACCATTGTAACCATGCAAAATGTTACAAATCGCGGGGACGTACCCACAAACCCTGAGCTCTCAAATAAGCCGGGCCAAAAAAAATAACAAAATAAGATAAGATTCGTGACGTTAAATTAGTTTTATAATAAGAATCATTTCCAGAATATAACTAAACTTTCTCAACTAGTGATATCTCGAGCGTGATATATACCAATACTAGTTCCACCGCGTTCTAATTCGTATGCCACCTTACCAATCCGTCTTAAAACCGTAGCTGCCACTGATCTACGAGCAAACTTTGAGCAAAATTTCTTTTTGGCATCACTTAAGACATAATTTTTAACGAACACCTTTTGACCTTCGACAAATTGTCGATTTGTACTTCTCAGATTATAAGTATGCGCAGCTCGGTCATATGCCTTTTTAAGGTGCAGTAATATAGTTTCTTGGCATCGATTCATTCTATTCGCCTTGCATTGAGGTGAAATATCTCGCTCGCCAGTTAAGTTCAATTCTCTTAGTAATTTATATTCAGTTGCATGGGATATGAGGTGTTGTCCGAACAATATAAAATGTGGTGAAAATTTGGTTGAGTCGTGAATTAGATTACGCAATGCATGCTCGATTTCAAATAAATGTGCGTCCCAATACCGATGATCATCGTTAATGTAAGCCCGTATTGCCGCCAGAATTGATCGATTTACCCGTTCTGACAAATTTGATTGTGGACTATATCTTGGGGTATGAATATGGGAAATTCCATATTTATCTAACAGACTACGTAATATTTTCGAATTGAATTGTTGAGCATTGTCAGAGATAATAACTTCTGGAACTGAATACTGCAGAAAAATAATATTTTCAAGGAATTTACAAACTTCGTTTGCGGTGGCGTTTTGCATTGCTTTCAAAAACACATATTTACTATAGTGATCTAATACTACAAACAAGTAAGAATTTCCAGCTTTAGAATGAGGATAGGGACTTAAGAAGTCGATGTAGAGTCGCTGCATTGACCTTTCTACTTGGGCTTAATCTCCCATCACTGGCTGAGTTATGTAGTTTACGGCTTTAGATGTCTTACAAATGTCACAATTTGAAACATAAGATTGAACATCTGTTGGCATTTTAGGCCAATAAAAAAATCTTTGAAGCAAATGCAGAGTTTTGTTGATTCCCGGATGACCTACCGAAGGAGGATTGTGAGCCGAATAAATTAAATCCGATCGCAGTTGAGGAGGAATAAAAATTTTCCAGGGCGGTATGTCAGATAAATTATAATCCTGACGTTTAGAAATATTGACGAAAATCTTACCATCTTGAACCTTAAAGTTTTCTAATGGTTTATTGGAGTTTTGAATTGTGTTGATCAGATTAGTATATTCTAAAGACTGGAACGCTGGAGAATTAAAATCCAACTGTGGAATTGTAGGGATTATTAAGGATTTGAGATGGCCAAGATTGAATTCGTCGACATACATGCGAGATAAACTATCCGGAATAATATTTAACGAACCTTTTCGGTGGCTAATGGTGAAGTTAAAGGCTTGTAGCTTTAAGCTCCATCTAGCTAGACGTCCATTTAGATCTTTACTACTCATTAGCCATTTGAGGGACGCATGGTCAGTGATGATAGTGAAAGGACTACCTTCTATGTATACTCGGAAGTGCTTAACACTTACGACTGCAGCATAGCATTCGAGTTCAGTTATTGAATAATTTTGTTGTGCTCGATTTAGTTTTTTCGACATGTATGCTATGGGGTGCTCTTCACCATCATCACCGACTTGTGTCAAACGCTACCAATGCCTACCGTGCTTGCGTCGCACTGAACACAGAACGGCTTCTGAAAGTTAGGGTAGACTAAAACTGGTGCTGTACAAAGAGAGTTCCGCAACGAATCAAAAGCGTGTTGTGCCTGGGGAGTCCACACAAACTTCGTATGTTTTTTTAAAAGATCCGTGAGTGGTGCAGCGATTGTAGCGTATTGCGCAATAAACCGGCGGTACCATCCTGTTATTCCAAGGAATCTTCGAACTTTCTTTACTGTATTAGGAACAGGAAAATTGGCGACCGCGTCAATTTTTAAATGATCAACTTTTAAATTTCCATCTGATACAATAAACCCAAGGTATCGAATGCTCTTTAATAGAAATTTACTCTTTTCCAAGTTAATAGTTAGTTTGGCATTTTTAAGAAATTCAGCGACTTTCCTCAGCAATCTGATATGATCATTGAAGTTTCCGGAGGTGATAAGAAGATCATCCAGGTAAACAAATACCTGGTCTTGTAGCTCATTAGGGATCACCTTATGCATTAGTCTGCACATTGTTTGGGGTGCATTGCATAACCCAAACGGCATAACAGCAAACTGATAAAGCGGGCGGCCAGGGACCGTAAACGCTGTCTTATCTCGGGACTCCTGAGCTAACGGAATTTGCCAGAATGCATCTTTCAAATCAATGCTAGAGATGTATCTGGTTTGATCCAGTCGACTCAGAAGCCCGTCGATTATCGGCAGCGGATACGCATCCTTGACCGTCACATCATTTAATCGTCTAGCATCTAGGCAGAGACGAACCTTGCCGTTGGGTTTTCGGACCAATGCAACCGGTGAACTCCAAGAGCTGTCTGACTCTTCAATCACTCCTAGGGACAACATACGATCTATTTCTTTATAAAGCTCGGCTTGGACTGGTGGGCTTACCGGGTAATATCTCTGTTTAATAGGCGTCACTCCATCTAAGATTTTGATAGAGTGAGAAAGAATGTTAGTTTTGCCAAGTCCAAGTTCAGCGAAAGATGGAAATTTTTTTATTGTATTACTTAGTAAAAGTTTTTGATCAGGTGTTAGAACATGTTGGTTTGAATCACTATCCAATTCAGATGGATTTGAATTGTCCGTAATAAAACATTCTGCGATAGACGAATTTTGTGAAAATAAATCTGTAGTAGTAAGTTTAAAAGTCTTCCAGAAGTCTATACCAAGGTAAAGCTTCTGCTTAAGACTAGGAATAATGAAAATTTTTATAAAATGTGTTTGGTGGTCGTATGTTATTTTTGTCCATATAAAACCGAAAACTCGTTTAACATCTCCACCTGCAGTATTGACTTGGGTTGGGACATAATGAACATTATATTCAGGGTTGTTTAAAAATGAATCACTTCCAGCTCCAAAAGCTGTAATAGTTGATCCACTATCTAGAAGACCTCGATACTTTGTACCAAATATAATAAAGTCGGCGTAGGGTCTCCCATCAATGCTCTCAGATAAGAACGCCTCACTGACCTCAGCACGCATTGCTCTCCTATTTTGCCAATACCTTTTTATACGAGTTATTTGATTATGCGACCGTTTTGTGGAATGGTATCTAATATTAGATGATGGTAAAGGAGTAGTAGTTAAAGATGTTAAGACAGATTGTATTGAATTAGACGACGTATCTAATTCAATTCGGGGTCTGTATTGCTTGCACTTTCGGTAAAAGTCGGCCTGGGAATTATTTTGCGAGGCTCCACGTTCCCAGTGTTGTGGTTCCTCATCTTCCCGTTTCCCGAATTGCAGCGGAAGCAATTTGGCTTGAATATGTTTGATCGTCCACAACCATAACAAAATATGGTGCGTGGTTTAATGCAGACGTCAAATGTGTGTCCGATATCTCGACAATTCCAGCATATTACTGATGAAGAATCACCTATTCTTGCTGGAGAGTTTGACTTACACGGGTTTTGTCTATTCGTAAGGTTTTGAGAATTTCTGGTTTCCAAGGCAGATATTGTGGGGTTACTATCGGTATAATTCGTATCCGTATTTGCTGTTAGATCATCTTGGTAATCAATTACATTCACGTATTTACGACTGCAAAGAAGTTCTGGTTCGCAGTGAGTCCTCTTCCATGAATCCTCAAGTCCGATGCAGCTTTGCAATAGTTCATCGACATTTTCTATTTGACGGATAGCTAAAGCGTTCTGCAGACCTGGTCTCATATTGCGTTTTAACATGTGAAGCGTTTCGGTTTCGGGGGGTGGAATTGAATATTGTAAGGTTAAAGCTTGGATTGCATTGTAGAATTCTACAAAAGGCTCTTTTGGTTTTTGCTTACGAGCTTCGATGACTCTACGAATGTCGTAATCTGTGCGGTGATCTCTAAATCGTTTTTCAAAATCCGTTTTCAGTTGTTGCCAGGTGATATGTGGGTTTATCCGAATATGCAACCAATACCAGTCAGCTGCAACTCCCTTCAAAAGCAAACATAGTTCATTTCGTATTTTGTCGTCTGGCACAAAATACGATGCAGCTAAATGGCTTACACGGAATAAAAAATCTTTTATGGATAACCCATCCGAGCTACCATCATATGAAATATTCCATTTTGCTAATGGGCTACCTAGTTGATAACGATTAGCAGCGTTTGGTTGATTTATTTGTGACGCGACCATATTGGATTCAGGAGTTATATTAACCCATCTCGAAGGACCAGGTTGGGGAACACCATTAAAAACACCCATTTCACAACGCACCTGCTTAAAATCGTTTTGAGTTTCATACGTTTCAACACTCTTTGAGTTTGGTGTTGATTGTTGCTTTTGATCAATCACTTTATTCACCCCAATTATGACTTCTTCGTTATTTACTTGTGATACCGGTGGCTTCGGTTTAATTTGGTCTCGTGTCACCCCATCAGATTCATTGTCAGAAGTAAAACATTCTTCCTCTGGCAAATTAATTTCTTCGTTGATTTCAGCAATAGTCTTATCGGTGTCTTCGGCAAGTAATATCTCTATCATAGCTAGTAAATTTTTCCCAGTTTCAGCCAGAGTTAAACACTCTTGCTTGTATCGACGACTAGTGGTGGATAATCTGTTTAGCCTGTCGATTACGTGTACGATTCTAGTTTTAAGACAATTAGAAATATCATCTGTAACTTTTGTAATATCAGTAATACCAGCAAGAAATCGTCGATGCTCAATCAGTTTGTTCGTGCATGATTTGATTTCGTCTTTCGGACGTTTCTTGGCTGTAGTATGCGCTTTTGCCGGTCTTAGTGGCTTATGATCTTTTTCTTGTTCAAAAGCTACTTGTAACGCATCAAAATTTTGAAGTGGGGTATCCTTTAGATTTCGAACTAGGCATTCTATTTCGAACTCGTCGGGATCCAAGAAATTAGCATCCATTTTTGAAAAACAATTCTTATCTCGATTCTTATACGAGTATATGAAAGTTATAAATTTCACAGAAATAAAAAAAATATTTCGAATTATATGAATTTTTAAACAATAGTTTGTTGATCGAAAGATTTGTAGCCTATAAAGTGGATTATTATAATACCAAAAATCAAATTAAAATAAATTGTTTATAATATGAATATTATCGTTGAATAAAATTGGTGGTCATGAACGGAGAGTGGTGGTGATAACGACGGATTCTCAAATGAAGTATTAACGTTGAAGTATACAAAAAAAATAAAAAAAAAGTGTACAAGGTATAATCATTATTAAATTATACTCGATACGCATAAATATAAGTCATACACTTACATAAGTGGAAAAGTAAATATGTGTGCATATCCAATACAGAAAACTAATTTTTATGATTGAAATTCAATTATCAGCAAACAACCTTGAACTACAATTCACTTCAAATACGTAATGTAGATTTGAAATTGTAGAACCATTTGAAACTGATTAAAAAAAATATTCAAAATTAATGCAAAAGAAAATTTACCTCTAATCTACTCAAGGTAGTCAAATTGTAATAGACAACCAGTTTCAAATTCACGTACCGAAGAAAACTGTTGTTACATTACAAGTTCACTTGTTAGACAAGAAGTAAATTACTATGATTATAGATTTAACTGTACTACCGAAGCTTGGGCGCCATATGTAACATATTGATATAGGGACCAATATGTATATCATAAATAGGATAACTTGACTTACTCTACGGCCCAGCTCAGTCTGGTAGAGGTAGAATTGCGAAGAACTAAATTTATGTTGTGGGTTCAAGTAGGGTAAGTCTATCCGTATACAAAAAAAAACTACTTAAGTCAAGAACGCATCACCATTCACCACTCACCTGATCATGAACCACCACCGTGACACTGATTTAGATCATTTCAAAAAAAAATCATAATAATAATTCGAATGTAAATAAAAATTAAGAAACGTAATTTTGATGGAAATTTAACAATGTAACCGATAATTTTATTCAAAAAAAAAATAATTAAATTAATGAAAAATTTATAATAATTAGATAAATGTAAATAGATAAAATAAATGTAGTTGAAATGTTTCTATAATTCATTTAAATACTATTTCGTACGCGTACTAGTTCAACTACCCCTTAACCAATACTTAACAATAAATCAAAAAAAATTTAACTTAAACTAAAATTCTTAAAATTATTAAAAGAAATCAAAAACAAATCTACTTAAATTACTTTATCCCAAATGTTTTGAGGTTGTACTTCGCTGGATATATTGCATTCATTCAGGTTTACAAACAGGTAATATGTGACTTGTGACTATAGATAATTAATTATTATAATGCATTATTATGAATACTGCAACACTAGAGCACCGTATTATCCGCCATATAAAATAACTCTTGGACATCAAATATTTTATAACAGGCAAAAAAAATGGATGGCCTAACTTAACACATGGAATTTTGCTATGCCATGCATTTATTGTTTATTAATTGTTTTCTTTTCTTATTGTTTCAATCACATATATTCACTAAATATAATTTATATAAATTTATAAATCTTAACACTAAGAAATTATCAAAATGCACTTTAACTACATATACCTAGTCTTTCTGTCATGTTTATTTTGTGACGTCTTTAATTAATTTCACTTTAAAAACGACAAGTTTGTATTAATATTATGATTTCCTTTGTTTTTTTTGTCGGAGTCGGTATCGACCCAATCACGGTTCAAAATATTCTCCCCCAAAAATCAATCATCGATCGATCATCAAACCATTATCTACCAAAAAAAAATTATTTTTTTTTTTCCGATGCGTTCGTAATTTATAGCACGTTAATCACCTTTAAAGGGGTATGCAACCATTATAACCATGCAAAATGTTACAGGCGGGTAATTAATAATATAAAAAATAATTACGTCATATGCAACAAGTGGTCTGTATTCGGTTCGTCTTTTGCATCCTTCCAAAATTTCTTCTCGTGCCATATAATCATAGTTTTTAGAATCAAAACGAATTTTTACCCTCATGGTTAAATCATCCCAAGTTTTGATGGGACTAGCGTTGCCTTCGTACTACTACGACGCGATTTCTTTATCTGCGGTGTATAATGTAAGCTTACGGTAAACAATCTCATACTGATAAAGAATCATGCCAAAGGTATATCGGATATTTCTCCATTGACCAAAAAGTCATAGACAATGCTGATCTAAACCCACAGGCAAAAATATTTATTATTTTCAAGATACTTGAGTTACTTCTTAGCTGTAAATAAATTTTGTATGTATCACAGAATAGTACTCGCAAACTCAATACATATATCTAAGAAGTATAACTTAAATCAAACACTCATTGATTGGTCGATACTAGCAGTCGTCCATTTTGGAAATCAAGGGTATATATATAGTATACATTTCTGGAATATGAACAACAAAATATCAAATGATACATAAAGCTTAGCATATTCTCAAAATACGCGCCTGCGTATAAGCAGGGGCCCTATTATGAAATTCGATATCGTTTTTTTCGATAACATCGAGTGATTCGATAACGGCGAAAATGGCTTTTATGAAATTTTCGATAGTGTTTTTTTTCGATAATATCGAGAGTTTCGATGATGTCGAAAATAACAATTATGAAATATTCGATTTCGAAAATAACTTTAATTTTGTGAGATGTATGATCAAATTAAGAGTAGTTTTGTTTAAGCTGTCAAAGTGAAAGCTTCCAAATTTTTATTAAAATAAATAAATATTTTTATTAAAATGAAAAAAACGAAATCGAAAAATTTCATGACAGCTTATTTTCGAAGGCGTTTTTTTTTCGATAGCTATCATGAAATTTTTCGATAGTGTTTTTTTCGATAGTATTGAAAATAAGTTATCATGAAATTTTTCGATTTCGTTTTTTTTTCGATAGTTTCGAAAATGAGCTATTATGAAATTTTCTATGACGCTTTGTTTTTGATAATATAGAAAATAATCGACTGCTATTAAGGTGACGACCAAAATAAATTAACTTAATTTAATAAAATTAAAAATTATTTATTAGTTGATCCTTGATAAATTCCATTTCTTAAAACATGTGGTCGGATCAGAATATAAATAAAATAAATAAATATATATTTTATAGTAGATAAAAAACAATGGACAATGCAATAAATAGTTTATTGTCGGTACCCTAAAAAACCCAACTAGTGAATCATGTAAAAAAATATTATAAATATAATACAATAAGAGAAACGCCTCAGAAATAGAATATGCACTCATAAAAAATAAAGACCATTAAATAATAAGGAAAAACCCATGTACATAATTACGATTAAATATTCGTTAGTGTAATTAGGGTTAAGAATATGTACATATATAAGAAAAATGTTTTAGTTTTAGAGAAGGATTATTCTTTAAGTTGTGAATGGTGAAATATATAATTTATTTATTAATTTATTTTTTATATTTTATTCTATGCTATCTTTTTTGGGGCTCAAGGCTCTCCAAGCTCTTTCGCGGTTCGCTTATTTACGTCCTACTTTACGCCTTAACGGCCAAATCGAGGACGTACGGCTATAGGTCCGATTTTCGTAGAACCATCTGCGCATTGCATAGCTCCATGCCAGCCTATAGTACTGACATGGAAGATGGGTCGGCCCATGAGTTCTGCACTCCAACAGGGGGTCATAGATGTGTTCATTAACACCACCGATCGTAAACAGATGGTGGAAAATCTCTTTTGCTTCCTGCCCCTATCGGGATTCGAACCCGGTACCTCCCGCTCCAACTGCCACAGCTTAAACCACTGAGCCGCCTATGCGGTATATAATTTATTGATAATTATTCATTTTAATAAATATATTTATTTATTTTAATAAAAATTTGGAAGCTTTCACTTTGACAGCTTAAATTAGACTACTTTTAATTTGATCATACATCTCACAAAATTGAGGTTATTTTCGAAATCGAATATTTCATAATTGCTATTTTCGACATCATCGAAACTCTCGATATTATCGAAAAAAACACTATCAAAAATTTCATAATAGCCATTTTCGCCGTTATCGAATCAATCGATGTTATCGAAAAAAAAGGTTTCGAAAATTTCATAACAGGGCCCCAGATATGGTTTAAAAAGAATAAGGATGTTAGTAAAAAACAAAAAATCGCGTGGCCGCTTTAAAGTCATTATCTAACTATGTAATTATTTTTATTAATTATGTTAATAAGAATGATTAATTTATCTTAGAGAATTATGTTAATTAGTTATTATGTAGCATATGCAGGCTACAAAATTCAAAAGATTTGACATCCCTGAGTATATTGTTTTCAAATTAGTATTTATCTGTGTAATTATGTAAAGGGTTAAGGTATGCGTAATGCATGCTATGGGTGTATTAGTATTGTAATATTTTGACTATGTGGTTTTATTTTTATCATTGGCACATCAAACACCTAGTAGTCAGCATTGGTTTTGGATCGCCATTGTGGAAAAAAAATTTAAATATATATAAATATATAGTGTAGATATTTAAGAAGATACTGGCGTTAAATCTTGCATCGAACCTAAAATCGGCGGTAACAGGTAACAATAGATACCTGTTACAGGTAACAATAACCACCTATCTCTAATTTATATCTATAATTTATTTATATCGTAATTTGTATCATATTTCTTATTAGTCGCGGGGTATCCATAGTCACGCAAAGGATCAACGTGGTTTTACAGAAGCACGCGACCTTACCGCCATTTTTTTTATTAAAATCTATACTCTGGTATACTCTTGGCAGAAAACAAAAACAAAGAAAAAGAAAAACGGTATTCCAGACAAAGGTATTCCACCATCATCGGGGAATAGCATGGTCTAGCGGCTATAATATGTTTTGGGTGTCATAAAATAATAATAGTAAAAAGAAAAAAAAGTTATAATTATATATATATAAGTTAAAAATCTTAATTATTTAATTATTTCAAAATTAATTACATATCTTATAGTGATTACAAAAAAAAAAAATATATATATATTTATATATATATATATAAATATATATATATATATATATATATATATATATATATATATATATATATATATATATATATATATATATATATATATATATATATATATAAATTTATATATATATAGATATATATATATATATATATATATATATATATATATATATATATATATATATATATATTTATATATATATATATATATATATATATATATATATATATATATATATCTATCTATATATATATATATATATATATATATATATATATATATATATATATATATATATATATATATATATATATATATATATATATATATATATATATATACAGGGTGTCCCCGATTGGGATGCTGATCCGTTACGGGCTGATTCCTTGGTTCATTTCATGAAAAAAATCGTATGGCAGGGGGGGGTCAATTTTTGATATTCTTTGAGATACAGCGCGTTTAAAAAATTTGGTTCGGAAAAAAAGTACAAGCGGATATTAAGCTGTAACTTACAAAATTTTTATCGGACAGCAACTAACAAAGTCTCATTTGACGGACAACTAAATAGGCTATATTTAAGATCTCATTGGCTATCTCGCATCTGTATCCATTTAAGAGCTATGGCGTTTTAAAGTTAAAAAAATAAAAAAAAATGATATTTTTTTTCATAAATTTGAGTTTTTCTCAAAAAAATGCCCTAATAAATTTTAATCCGCTATGATCTCTTCTACAATCCCTCAATACATTATTTGTACCCACGTGCTATAGTTTTTTACTTATGAGACGAAGAATGAAAACACGACACACAAATATTTTCTGTTAAAAGATAATGGTAGTGTAAAAATTGTAACAATTTTTTTTCGTTAGTAAAATAAGAGGCGACGATTAGCAACTCATTTTAATATTTGTGTGTCGTGTTTTCATTCTTCGTCTCATAAGTAAAAAACTATAACACATGGGTACAAATAATGTATTGGGGGATTGTAGAGGAGATCATAGCGGATTAAAATTAAGGAAAAAAAAATGTATAAGGGCATTTTTTTGAGAAAAACTCAAATTTATGAAAAAAAATATCATTTTTTTTTTATTTTTTTAACTTTAAAACGCCATAGCTCTTAAATGGATACAGATGCGAGATAGCCAATGAGATCTTAAATATAGCCTATTTAGTTGTCCGTCAAATGAGACTTTGTTAGTTGCTGTACAATAAAAATTTTGTAGGTTACAGCTTAATATCCGCTTGTACTTTTTTTCCGAACCAAATTTTTTAAACGCGCTGTATCTCAAAGAATATCAAAAATTGACCTCCCCCCCCCTGCCATACGATTTTTTTCATGAAATGAACCAAGGAATCAGCCCGTAACGGATCAGCATCCCAATCGGGGACACCCTGTATATATATATATATATATATATATATATATATATATATATATATATATATATATATATATATATATATATATATATATATATATATGTACGTGTGTGTGAAAAAAAGAAAATCTGATGTGATTGGATTTGTTAAAGAATGTATAAATTAGTTTTTAGAATTTATATGGGTTAGGTAACAAGCGGAGGAAAACAAAGCCATGGTTTTGTACTCGCAGCTTTAGACCGTAAGTCTTATGTTTTTTTTTTTGTTTATATATTATATTTATATTTTTTATATGAACCGAATATTTCATTACTTCTTAAGTGTGTGTGTGTGGTTTTTTATATAGTTATTGGATATTAAAAGTAGTTAAATCCATATTAAATACAGGACGCACTCGTGATGCGTGGTATTGAATAATGTATATATATGTATATATATATTTTCTTTGATTGTCGTTAAATTAATAAATATCGTAAAGTTACCTGGCGCGTTGGACGGCCTTATCACATGCATGAAAGAGTATCGGCTGGAACTCGTAGCTCTCCAAGAAACTCGATGGCCTAAAAGTGGAGACCATGTGTCCCAAGGCTTTACGTTGCTACACAGTGGAGATGACCTCGGAAATCTTGGGGTTGGATTTCTCATTGGGCCACAGGTAAAAAAGGCTGTCTTGGACTTTCAAGCAGTCGATAATCGAATGTGTAAGCTTCGCTTGCACATGAAATTAGCCAACCTGTCAATTGTCTGAATACATGCGCCCACTGATGTAAGCCAATCCCAGGATAAAGACTCATTTTACAATAATCTGGATAATCTGATGGGTTCTATACCGGAGCACAATGTCAAATTGGTGATTGGTGACTTTAATGCTAGAGCTGGCAGAAATCAGACCGACTTATGTAACAATATAGGTCCGTACTCCCGACACGAAACTGCGACCGAGAATGGGGAAAGAATGATGTACTTTGCGATCGCTCATGATCTCAAAGTAGCAAGTACATTCTTTCCTCATAAAAACATCCACTTAGAAACATGGACACATCCGCACGTAAAACATCCCGAAGCCAAATTGACCATGTGTTGATTTCAAAAGGGCGGGCTCGGGTTGTCCAAGACGTGAGATCGTATCGGTCGTCAACCAAATTCGTAGGCAGTGACCATTTTATGGTTGCTGCAAAACTACGATGGAAATTTTCGTACAAGTCAGGGAGGACAGGAGAATATACAACGCGATTCTCCTGTGAAGGTCTGATAAATAAAGAAACGCAACGAAAATATCAAGATCTTGTCAGCAATAACATTATGCAAACCAATTACCAATCTGATGATGTGAACAGTGTCTGGGAAGTATTGAAAATCTCGGTTGTCGATGCTGCCCAGCACACTCTCGGTATAGTGAAAACTAAGCCCAAAAATGATTGGTTTGATGAGGAGTGTCGTCTTGCTATTGAGCAACGAAATATAGCCTATAATGAAGCGCAGACTCGGTTTACAATCGCAAGGAAAAACAAAGCAGTTCTTGCTAGGAGGACAGCTAAAAGAATTTGTAGACTGAAGAAGCGCGAATGGTGGAAGGCCAAGGTCTTAAGAGTACAACAACTCAGCAATGAGCACAATTCGCGTGGTTTCTTTAAAGGAATCACCGAATTGCACCATACCTTAAGATCTCGGTCAACTGCCATTCGGGACCAAGATGGAAACCTCTGTGTTAACGTCGATGCGGTACTCGATACATGGCGTGAACATTTTTCTGATTTACTTAATGTTCCGCATGTATCACAAGCTGTATTTGAATACCCTCAGATACAGACCGCAGAGATGTTCATTGAGGATCCATCCTATGAGGAATTCACAATGGCCATGCAGAAATTAAAGAAAAATCGTTCACCAGGAGTTGATTGCATTAATTCAGAGCTCTTGATATTCGGAGGACTAACTTTATGGAACTGTCCTTTCGACCTTGTTCGATTGGTATGGGGAAATGAAGTTATGCCCGAAGAATGGAAAGTGGCCGCGTTATGCCCAATTTTCAAGAAGGGTGATCGCATGAAATGCGAGAATTATCGCGGTATAGCTCTCCTTTGCACAGCATATAAGTTACTGTCATACATTATCTTGGGCAGAATTACTCCTCTAGCGGAGGAAATTGTCGGTGACTACCAAGGAGGATTCCGTCCAAATCGGTCAGTCACTGATCAAGTTTTTTCGCTACGGATGATTCTTTCCAAGTATTACGAAACATCTCGCGATGTACACCAGGTGTTCCTAGATTTCAAGCAAGCCTATGACTCGATCAATCGAGAGAGGCTATGGTATGCGCTTGAATATTTAGGAATACCGAAAAAATATGTACATCTCTGTAAAATGACAGTAACGCAGTCACAATGCTGTGTTAAAGTTGAGAACAGGCTATCGAGAATTTTTGCAATCAATTCCGGTGTTCGACAAGGAGATGCGCTGTCCCCGATACTTTTTAATCTCATGTTGGAATACATCCTTCGTAAAAGTGAAACACCTCAGGACAACATCTTATTCCGACAATCCAATCAACTTCTTGCTTATGCAGATGATATCTGTGTGATTGGATTAAATGGCAACGGAGTGAAAGAGATACTTGACCCACTGGAACAGTGTTCAGCTTCCGTTGGTCTCAAAATCAACGAGTCAAAAACCAAATATCTAATCTCGGGTTTTAGAGACCAAGACGCAATTGATTTCAGTAGTGGTAACCACACGTTTGAAGGAGTAATGAGATTCAAGTATCTTGGATCTCTCATTACTCACGATAACAGTGTGGGCGAGGATATCAAGGTCCGCCTTGCCGCTGGCAATCGGGCTTTGTATCCTCTACGTCCACTGCTGAAATCAAAATATCTTGCAAATACGGATAAGCTGAAACTGTACAGAGTGTTGATCAGACCCGTTGTCATGTATGGATGTGAGAGTTAGACCTTGACGGATGAGTACGAAAGATGGCTTCTAACATTCGAGAGAAGAATCATGCGTGTGATATATGGTCCAAAACGCGACGTCGATGGCACTAACCGAGTTCTTTTCAATCACGAGATCAGGAATTTAATGCAAATTCCTGATATCGTACATGAAATTAAAGGACAGCGAGTACGCTGGCTCGGACACGTTCTGCGTGCTGATCCGAACCGAATGATACAGCGAACCTTTAAGGGAGAACCGCGTTTCGGTAGGCGAAGAGGTCGCTGTCGGCGACGATGGCTCCACGGCGTAGAGAGCGATCTGGCTTCTTCAAACTGCCTACAACGGTTTGAAGAGCTGGCTCGTGATCGAAACCGATGGAGTCAGATTGTTGACACGGTACGGGCCAATAATGGCCTGTAAAAACCGTTAAAAAAAAAAAAAAAAAAAAAAAAGTTATAAAAATCAAGTTTGTTGTTAATCAGTTCTCCTTCTTTGAACCTTCGTATTTATATATAGATAATTGTGGTGAAATGTGTTAAATAAACATGTGTTAAACTGCAATTGCTTGTGCCGGTTGATACGGATGTACTTTATGCTGGACGTGCGATACTATTTACAAAAGCACGGGGAGGGATCAAGTCCACATTCCATGTGGCATCAGCTGAGACATCAAGCTATCATATAATCTTATGAACGATATTACATAATCTTATGAACGATCTTATGAACGAGCAGCACACATCTAGCTCAAGCAGCGATGACAAGGACCCCCGCCATTTTATCTCTCTGAGGTCACAGCCTGGCCAATGTGCTGCGTCATCACGATAGCTGCTATTGAGGATTCTGATAACGGCGTAATATAATAACCTTGCGACCGTTACAGTGGCGCCCAAACCTATTCGGTAATACAATCATGAAATTTTCAAAGTACTATACATGTTTTTTGTGTGATGTCATACTAATATCCACTATATTTCGTATAGTGTTGATTGCAAGTTTTGCAATCGTTGACTTTAGTATTAAAACATCACAATTTCTCACTATTTCCGTTAATTTCCCAAAATAAAGATTATGGTTTTCATGATTAATTTCTCTTCGTTTTAGATGGTTTTACCTTGACTATTTTACCTGTACAAGCCTCAGGTATTTATTCCAAAAGAAGAATAAAGAAATTTTAAGGATTGCTATGTTAATCCGTTCACAAATTTTGGTGAATGTCACCCATCTATAATCATTTTTTTTCTTTTCTTTCTCTGCTTATATGTCGAAGAATAAAATATTTGGAAGCATTAGGTAATATGTCCGTATCATCCGGGACGCATTATAATCTAATATATACATATTTAAAATTGTTGCTCTAATATTATAATTAATTATTTTCATTTATGTCTTGTTTGATAAATATTATTTATTTTTGGTGCAGGGTTAAGAATTTACTCATATAGTTACTATTACTTATTAAAAACTTAAATTATCATTAATATCAAATCAAAATGAATGTTGATTATCTCGATTGTGACGAACTCTCGGTTGAGTGTCAAGTGCGATAAATAAAAGGCAATGTAATCGTGAAAATGGAGTCATTGAAAAAAATATTAAAAGATGAAGCTGAAGGCATACAACAACCACCACGTCGAGCTCATCTAATTGCGACGAAATTTCCAAATCGCGAAATCAAGTTTTGTACCTTAAAACTACAATTTATGGAAGGCGAATTTGAAATACTAACACAAAATCCTAATAATATTGATAAGCTTAATAAAATAGAAACTAGTCTTTACCATATACAAGGGAGACTACTACGAACCATTTACAGCAAATCCGTGTATCGAAATGCAGAAAAGCTACTAAGTCATTGTGAAGAAAAATTAATTGCATGCCTTAATGAGATAAGAACAAATAGAGGTGAAGTCGATATGGAAAGCTCCATTCATGAAGCATTTAGTGCTTTGACAAATGTCATTATTTCAGAGAATGAAGACGAGGACACTGAAAGCAAGCCAATACGTGATACCGTTATGGACAGAGTTAAAGGAACTGGTTCCGGTGTGAGTTTCGAAAATAATAATCCAGAAATACAACTTGAACAGTTAAGGTTGGAATCAAGTGATGTCGAACAAAGATTAAGGAATGTATCATACAATAAGCTTTCGAGTAACTCAGAAGAGCAACTTGTGGAGCGATTAGCAGGCAAAAATGTTAACGTTCTTGGACTAACTACAACTCTAAAGTCAATTACTACTCGTCGAGATGTAACTTCTCGTAATGGAAGTTCCAATACTGCAATTGAGGATAATTTTACATTGCAATTTAAAAATCCAAACCTTGTTAGCAATGCTAAATCGCACATTTATAATACTGACGCTCCATCAGATAATTTTAACTTATCTGAACAACCTAAAAATCAATTAAAACATGACCATCATAAACCACCCAGAGGTTTAGATATTCATAAGTGGAATATTTCGTACTGAGGTGAAACAAACTGCATGGCAATAGAGCGATTCTTCTATCGTATAGAAAGTATGGCTAGGGCAAATGGAGTCAGTAATGTCAAACTAGCAACAGACATTAGTGTTCTACTAAAAGGTAGAGCATTGGAGTGGTACTGGGTACTTAAAGAAGATTATGGTTACCAAGATTGGGAACATATTAAATATGCAATGGTACAACGCTTTCAGGACCGACGTACGGATGGTGAAGTGAGACAAATTTTGGAATTGGGGAACACAACGGTTAAAAGAAAGTTTCATGGATTTCTATCAAGTTATTAGAGAAACATCCATGTGTTTAAAAGTGCCGCTCCTCGAAATTGATTTATTGAATTTGTTGTTGCGAAATATGCGAAGTGGTTTACAGGCAGGAACCGCCGGTCAATTATTCCAAAACGTATCCGATCTAGACAATAAATGTGTTGCAATTGAAGATACTTGGAATCGAATTGGATGGACAATTCATGAATAATAGACGGCAGGTAAACGAGGTTAGCATGGCGGGTATGTATGGCGAAGAAGAACCATTGGAAATAACTTATGAACCAGATTATAATAATTTTAAATCAGTGTATAGTTCAAGATCAAGTATTTTAGAGTCTTGTATTATAATTAATTAAATAGATTACCTCGGGTGGGGTCTATTAATTATTACGGAGAACAAATAATACGATGTTGGCTTTTTCGTAGTTTAAATATTTTATTCTGTTTTATATAAATTGCGTGGCACTTATATATTAAAAAATTGCTTACATTTAACTTTTTTTATAATATGAATTCTACATTATTATTTTACTTATTATATATAAAAATGGTCTATACCGCAAAACTGAACTATAGTAACAATTTTTTTGTAGTAATCTAAAAATATAAAATATAAGTAATATAATATACGTGCGATAACCGCATTTTATAAATGCAATTTTATAACGATGCTATAAATGCTGATTAAGTAACTGTTGAGCTCGTCTTAACATATTCCCGGGCCACATTATTTGGAATGGTGTTGTTTTACACTTCGCTCAACGAACGAGGTAGTGCTGCTGGTATTGTAGATTGATTTTGTGTTTTAAATCTAAAATATGAGATGGCGAACAATACTATCAAGATTCCTATAGTAACGTAGGAAATCGTGTAATGATGAACATCATGATGATTCATCACTGATGGCAATCGTTCATTTTTCTTTATCATTTCTAGTTCTATTTCCAGGTCTGTAATATCTATTGATGGTACCAGTTTCAGAGTGTCGTTTGCGGTTATTGTAGTTCGTATTTGTGAACTAAATTCCTTCAGGTTGATCCCTCCATTTATTAAATAAGATGATTTTTTGAATGAACTGCTAATATTGTTGTACGCTGTGCCGATGGCGATGATGTAAAGATGCTCGTCCCGTAATGTGCAACCAGCGTTAATCGTTACTAAGCCAGATCCTTGAAAGCTGTATGTATCTACGTTGGATCCGGATATGACATCAACTGTCGTTTTATTAGGAATGATATATATCCATTCATTTGGAGCATGCAGCTTTATCCAATGTTTAGTTGAATTTGTTTCTTTAACGTTGCATACTGAATGAAGCGCGGGTTTTCGCTGTAAGATTGCTACTTCGCATTGGTGTTTGTTAGCTATTGCATTGAAAACTGGTGACACTTCGCATAGAAATTGTGTGGGTTGAAATATTTGGCAGCGGTTGACTTCTTCTGCTGTTAAAGCGGCAAAATGTTCTCGATGATTGTCGACTACTAGATATTCCGTTGATGTAACGATGTGAGATTGAGTGTTGTTATTATTAAGATCTGGAACCGCGAATACACCTAGTAGATTATAATCCGTCGCAAAAGCCAATGGTATTATAACTTCAATTATCACATTTCGTTGTGTTACTCTACTACGTATATTCATGCTTTGATATACATGAATTAAGTCATGAATATCATGGCCAGGGATGGTTATAGTCGCTGGTGTGTGTTGGCTTATAAATTGCAGTTGATTCTCTAGTTGTAGTGGCGCAAGTATTGAAGGATGTAAAGTGCTATGATGCGCAGAGTACACAATATCTAGAAGACCTTGTTGCGTGTCCTCTAAATTTTTTAGTATCAAGGTCAACGCGATCATGCTCATTAATATCGAGCGAACTCTTTCTTCGTATGTTCTATATTCATTTAGTTGCAACATTTCTAAGCTTAATCTCTGTTGGTCCTTTATCAGATTGTTCAATGATGTCATTGTGAGGTTTGAATTATGTTTCGTCAGTTTGATTGTGTTATCTATTATCGACGTCTGGTTTCTGATTAGCGCCATTAGATGATTCTCGTTGTTGTTGATGTTATCAAATTGGGCTTCATAGTGGTTAGCGTCGCGCTGGGAAAGAATGCCAAACATATCCCCTAAGATAATACCGGTTGTGTCTCCCAATCCTCGCTTCATCCGTCGTCGTTCTTTGTTGCTTGTTAGTAGAAGATCATTGTCTGCGATTAGGTTGTTAAACTGCCACTGAAGTTGTTGTAGGATTACGTTGCAGTTTAAACTAGACAATCCTTTACAAGCTGTTATCAATTCGTTTTGTGCTTGCTTAAAGGTTTCAATTTCCTCCCAATAGCTGGTCATATTGTAATAAATCACTAAAGTCCACTTCATTGCTACCAGCTCGAGTTTGCCTAGATTCTCGAAATAAATTCCTGCCGAGTAGTTAAATGGGGTAATCTTGATCTGAGCTTGTGTTTGCCCAAGTAAGCAGCAAATTGAAAGTATCGCTAATGCCAGAGAATTTATATTACATCCACTCTTTGCTCGCCTGTGGGGTTGCTTTCTCGTACCGTGGTTGTCTTCGCCGGACGGAAGTAGCTTGGTTCCCATAGACTCTTGCTTGTCTATCTGTGTGGTTTTTGTCAGCGTTTCTTCGGAACTTTCTGGTGGCTGCTGACCCGTGTTTTCATCGTTAGCAACCACTGAATTGCCAGAACTATTCCTCTCGCAGTGTATGTTGTTATTGGTCAAAGGTAAGCGGCATAATTTTGTAATATTCCTTTTGAGTGTGCTGTTTTTGTATTTAAGTGTCACTACTCTGACCAGTCCATCTTGTCCTGGGTGCAGCTCAACGACTCTTGCTAGAGGCCAATGCGTGGGTGGTTGTTGCTCATCTTTGAGAATAACTAGTTCTCCTAATTGGATGTTAGGGTGTTCTAGCAACCATTTCGGCCTTCGTTGTAATCGCGAAAGATAATCCGTGTGCCATTTTTTCCAAAATTCTTGGCTGAGTTTAGTTAGCAAGTTCCACCTTGTCACGACATTTATACTCGTGATATCAGGTTGTGGCGTTGAAATGATTGTCCTCCCTATCAGGAAATGTGCTGGGCTCAAAAATCCATCATCGTCTGAGTCATTTGAGAGAGGTGCTAGTGGTCTAGAGTTCAAACATGCCTCAATTTGAGCTAAAAGTGTTGAGAGCTCTTCAAAGGTTAATGTATGAGTTCCAATTACTTTGCGGAGGTGTTGTTTTGTTGACTTGACTCCGGCTTCCCATAATCCTCCAAAGTGGGGACTTCCCGGGGGCACGAAATGCCACTCAGTTCCAATCTGAGCTGTCTTACTTGTGATCGCAGCTTGCTGCTGTTTGGCTTCTCTTTGAAGTTGTTTGTCTGCTCCTACGAAGTTTGTGCCACAATCACTAAATATTCTCAGGCATATCCCTCTTCTCGATATGAATCGACGATATGCGGCTAGAAAGGAATCTGTTGACAGGTCACTCACAAGTTCGAGATGAATTGCTTTCGTGGCTAAGCATATGAATAAGGCTATATAACCCTTTGTTGTTTTATTGCAGCGGCCTTTCCACAATTTTATGGTGATTGGTGCTGCATAGTCTACGCCGCTGTTTGTAAACGCGGGGGCTGGTGTTACACGTTCTTTAGGTAACATACCCATTAGCTGGTGAGATGCTAGTTGCCTTGCTCTGGTACAGGTTATGCACTTGTGTATGATATAACGAATTGTATCTTTAGCATTTATTATCCAATACTGTGCTCTCAGGTGTGCTAACGTTGCTTGATTTCCGCCATGTAGTGTTGTTAGATGTGCGTCTTGGATAAGCAATCTTGATAAGTTATGACTTCTGGGCATTATTATTGGATGTTTTTCTTCAAATGAGAGATTCGAATTTTTTAGCCTCCCACCGACTCTTAGTAGACCGTCTCCATCGATAAATGGAGTAAGCGATCTGATTGTGCTGCCTTGGGGTAAGTTTTTATTAGCTTTTAACTTTTCTAACTCTGGTGCAAAGGCTTCCTGCTGTGCTAGTCTAACTAATGCTCTTAACGATCTGTTAAGTTCTTCTGGTTGAAAGGGGGAGATGTTTCTAGTCTTAAATTTTGTATTTGATGAAAATCGTAAACAGTATGCAATGCTGCGAACAAGCCGTTTCAATGATGAGAAACGATCGAATTCAACCATTGCCTTTCGCTCTGTTGTTGTAAATGTTCTTATCGACCTTCGTTCCAAGCTGATTACTTCTTGCATCTCCCCATTTTCGAGTTTAGTGTTTGGATACTTTTGATTCTTTAGCCAGACTGGTACCTCCCACCAAATACTGTGTGTTAATAATTTCCCTGGGTTTAGTCCTCGAGAAGCACAGTCTGCAGGATTCTCTTCAGACACCACGTGATGCCATTGGCTAGGATCGGTGTTTGATTGTATTTCTGTTATTCTGTTGGCCACAAAAGTTTTATGTTGTTGTGGCTTTCCTCTAATCCAGCCTAAAACTGCTGTAGAATCACTCCAGCAAAATGTTGATAGATTGTCGTTGATGCTCAGTGCTTGAAGAACATTTTTAAGCAGTTTTGAAAGTAGTAGTGCGGCATTAAGTTCTAATCTCGGTAGTGATATTGATTGGTTTAAGGGTGCAACCTTTGTTTTGGCTGCAATTAGTGTAATCTTGTTGTTAATTTTGCTGTATATCACTGCAGCATATGCTTGATTAGAAGCGTCGCAGAAACCATGTAATTCAATTTTGGCACCGGTAATGTAATTTATCCAACGATGAGTTCTGATTTCCTCTAATTGTGGTAATTCCGTTTTGTAGGTTAGCCATCTGTTTTCATAAGTGATATCGAGTTTATCGTCCCACCCTACGCCGGAAGCCCATAAATCTTGAAGCAAAATTTTTGCTTGGACGACTACTGGTGCTAGCCATCCTAGTGGATCGAAAAGTTTTGATGCCTCTGATAAAATTGTTCGTTTGGTTACAGTTGGTTTTGAATCTGGCAAGGACACCTTGAATTGAAAGGTATCTGTTGAAGAATTCCAGAATAATCCAAGTGTTTTTACTGTATCATTAAATTCTATTGCATGAAGTCCAGGTTCTCTCAGATTTTCGGGAAGCTCTTCTAGTATCGCCTTTTCGTTGCTAGTCCACTTTCGCAGATTAAAGCCTCCACCGGAGAGGAGGTTTAGTAATTCCTTCTGCGCAGCTATTGCTTATGCTATTGTGTTAGCTCCAGAAAGAAGATCATCGACATAGAAGTCGTTTTGAACCATCTTCGACGCAATTGGATATTTTGAGGCATCATCAATAGCTAATTGTTGCAATGTTTTGGTAGCCAAATAAGTAGCAGAAGCTGTCCCATAGGTGACGGTTTTTAATCTGTAGCTGTTCATTGGTTTATTTGGATCTGACCTCCAGAGGATTCGTTGAAAGTCTTGATCTTTCGTTTCCATTTTGATCTGAATGAACATTTTCTCAATGTCTGATGCAATCACATAACGATGTTTCTTCCATCTGACTAGTATTGCGGTTAGATTGTTTTGTAGCGTTGGGCCTACATGCATAATTTCATTAAGTGATATGCCTGTTGTTGTTTTGCAGGACGCGTCGAAAACTACTCTCAATCTCGTTGTGGTGCTATCCTCTTTTATAACAGAATGATGTGGCATGTAGTAGATTTGGGAAGCATCTGTTTTACGATCATCCTTAATAAGCTCCATATGGTTAAGCTGGATATACTCGTTCATGAATTTGTGGTATTGAATTTTGAAATTCTCATCTTTTTTGAATCTCTTTTCCATCTGGAGTAATCTAGCTGCTGCCTTTCCCTTAGATTCTCCTATTCCTACTTCTTTGAATTTGTTATTGTTAAATGGAATCCGAACCTCATATTGTCCATTTTCTAAACGTTTGTGTGTTGTTTTATAGTGCTCTTCACATTCGATTTCTTCAGTTGTTAAGTTTTGTTCCGGATGTAGTTCTTCGGTTTCCCAAAACTGTTTTAATTGTTTGTCTATATCTGCTAACGTGACGTGGCTGTATAATCGAGTGATTGGTGTGCTGTCGTTTTGAGTTAGGCGACCAGATATGATCCATCCTAATTCTGACCTTTGGGCTATACACTTATGGTATGAATCCCTTTTTATTCCTTCCAACATAATTTCTCCATATATATCAGCGCCTATTAGAAGGTCAATAGGACCAGGAGTGTCAAAAGTAGGGTCAGCTAGGATTATATCCTTCTGTAGATCGCTGTCCAATCCTAATAGGTTTTTGTCTGGAAGCGGTTTAGTAATGGTTCTTAGAACCATAGCATTAGCTTGAATCTTGAAGATTGATGGAAATCTTGGACCTATCTCTAAAGTTATTTGTTGATGTGATCGTCCTTTTGTTGCAGAAATTCCGGATACTTCAGTTAGAACCCTTGTTCTCGGGAGGCCTAGTTGTTGTGCTGCTTGTTCTGTGACGAAAGTAGCCTGCGAGCCCGGATCGATTAGTGCCCGTAATATGTTGAAATTGCCGTAAATATTCTGTACGTTTACCAAGGCTGTTGCTAAAAGTACCTGGCCACAATCGTTGTCGAATGTTGATACATTTAGCTTCGCAATATGCATCTCTGGACCCTTATTCTTGACGTGTAGAAATGTGTGGTGTCTTCCTTTGCAGGTAAAACAATTTATTTTACTGCCACAACTTGTTGTCGTATGGTTTTGGCTGAGACAATTTCTGCACAGATTATGAAGCATAACCATCTGATTCCTTTCTGAGATGCTTAAATCTTTGAAACGTGGGCATGAGTCGATTCTGTGGTCTTTTTGACAACATATGCAAATATAATTTGGTTGCGTAGCAGCTATGAACGCATGTTTCAGTGGTTGTGGTTGAATTTTCACTTGTTGAGTTGGTATTGTCTTGTTACCCATTGCTTCCAAAGATTGGAAGCGCTTTTCTAGGAATTTCAAAAATTGGCTTGTTTCTTGAAATTCTCTTGTGTTTTCTAACGAGCTTTCGTATAGCCGCCGGGATTCGTTATCTAATTTTTTCAATAACGTGAATATTATGAAAGGATTCCACGTTTCAATTCTAATTCCTGTGTTCCTAATGGCGTATAGGCACTCGGTTGTTGTATCGTGTAGACCTTTTATTGCAGCAGCGGATTCTGTGTTACTGGTGTGTTGATTCAACAAGGTGTTTAACAGATTAGATACAAGAAACCTCTTGTTATTGAAACGGTTTTCTAGAATCTCCCAAGCTGTATCGTAGTTGTCTCCAGTGGGTTCCAAATGGTTTAGTAATTTTCCAGCTGATCCTCCCACGTGACTTTTAAGGTAGTTTATTTTGTGCGTCTTGGTTAGCTTGTCGTTGTCATGAACTAACCGTTTGAACGTGTCTGAAAAACCTACCCATTTCATGTAGTCTCCATGAAAATGTGGGATTTCTACTGGTGGTAGACGAATTTCCAGTGGCTTCACTTCACCCTGTTCTTCTTCCAACAATGTTGTTAATTGTATTACTACCTTTTCGTATTGCTCGTTTAAGTTTTCATAGTGTTGGTCTATGAAATATTTTAGGTTAGCTTCTTGTTCTTCGGAGATTTCTATGCAAATTTGTTCATGAAGGTCTATGATCTGCATCATCATCCTCTCCATGTTTTTTAGTTTAATTTTTAATGCTGGTCTGGATCTGTTGCTGTTTTCCAGTATCTCCTCAGCCAGTCGCATTTCCCTGTATAACGATCGCATTCGAATTTCTTGTTGTTTCAATCGTTGGGTAGTTTTTAGAGTTTCGCTGAATTCACTGTTTGATCCAACTTTTGTTGCCTCTAGTATTTGGCTGGACCGAAAAGCGCTTGTTGTTGCCTCTATTATTTGGCTGGACCGAAAAGCGCTTGTTGTTGCCTCTTGATTTTCTATGCCATTGTTGTTGGCTTCTTCATCGATTTTTTTTATTTCATCTGATGTTGGAGTTGGTGAAGGTGTCGATAACGGTCCGTTTAGACGTTGGCGCATATCTTCAATGTTTTTCGTGAAGATTTCGAACACCTTTAGTCTGTCCTTGAAGTACTGGTTTGTCAATTTGAGTGGTGGATGGAACTCTCTGATTTTATTATCGACATCCACATACTCATTGTATAACTTCTTGAACAACGCTATTTTATTTTCCAAATAGCTCTTGGTTTTCCGTGCTGTTCCATCTTTCTTGTAGTTAGAGATGAACTGTTCGATCTCTTCCGCCTTTTGTGTTTGTTGTTGTATGAGTTCTTCCATGTTGTTGCTGATGAGTTACTCGGTGCGGAATCTGACTGTTGATTTTAGTTAAGCCGGTTGTTGTTTGGCGTTTGACTTTGCCGGTTGTTGTTTGGCGTATGTTTTTATATATGTACCACTTGTTTTTTAATGGCTCGAAGGACCATGTATATTTCAAGATCAAGTATTTTAGAGTCTTGTATTATAATTAATTAAATAGATTACCTCGGGTGGGGTCTATTAATTATTACGGAGGACAAATAATACGATGTTGGCTTTTTCGTAGTTTAAATATTTTATTCTGTTTTATATAAATTGCGTGGCACTTATATATTAAAAAATTGCTTACATTTAACTTTTTTTATAATATGAATTCTACATTATTATTTTACTTATTATATATAAAAATGGTCTATACCGCAAAACTGAACTATAGTAACAATTTTTTTGTAGTAATCTAAAAATATAAAATATAAGTAATATAATATACGTGCGATAACCGCATTTTATAAATGCAATTTTATAACGATGCTATAAATGCTGATTAATAAGTAACTGTTGAGCTCGTCTTAACAATCAGTATGTGCTGTACAGACTTCAAACCATCGGATGCTACCGAAAATTACACCGCAAAGTTCCACAGATCCTGGAGTCAACCAACGACCGCCATATTGTTTTGTGTGTGGTACGGTAATACTTTAAAACCTAATTGTATTAAATGTAATAGTATGAGGCCGGGAAACTCGCGAGCGGGTGCCAGAGGGTCTGGGGGTCTGAGCTTCAAACCACGATTCAACGAACCCCCGAAAATAAGTTCGACAAGTGTTGCGATGAACACGGATCCGGAGTTATACTTTCGACAAAACTCCTAAATCACGAACCAAATCAAATAACATTAAAACGTCCAACATTTCAAACAAAAGCGACCTTAACACATTACCCTCGCTTACAACGATCGATTGATTATTTTAAGTATCGAAAAAAGCTCAAACACCTTATTCTCGAAAGCATTATGTCGTCTCCAGTTGATAACCGTCCATATGCTAATATTTTGATCAATGGCATTCCATATACCGGACTTTTAGACAGTGGTGCAAACATAAGCGTACTAGGAGTCGGTTCTGAAGAATTCCTAGAACAGAACAGAGTTAAATTCTTTCATTTTCCATCAGAATTATCAACTGCCAGTGGTGATAAGCAACGTATTCTAAGACACATATCTGCCAAGGTTTCGTATCAAGGCAAAGTCAGAAAAATTACACTACTCATCGCCCCAGGCTTAACACAGAGATTATATTTAGGTATCGATTTTTGGAACCTGTTTGGTTTAGCTCCTCAATTGGTCAATGCAATAGAATCGCCGTCAGATATATCAACAACAAATAATCAACATCAACTTTCATCCGAGCAACAAGAGCAGTTGAATGAGGTGATAGCGCAATTTCCCTCATGTGAGTGTTTAGGGTTAGGTCGAACGGAAATATTAAGCCACAAAATTGATGTTTGCAATGCAATACCGATTAAACAGCGACATTTCCCGATCTCGCCGGCAATTCAGGAACTGCTTTATAAAGAACTGGACAGAATGATATCGTTAGGTGTTGTAGAGGAAAGTGAAAGTGCCTGGTGTTCTCCGGTTACCATCGTCAAGAAACCCAACGGAAAGGTGCGGCTATGTCTCGATGCCCGGAAGGTAAACTCGGTTACTGTAAAGGACGCTTATCCCTTGCCGTTGATAGAGAGTCTTTTAAGTCGATTGGATAAAACACGTTACATAAGTACCATTGACTTAAAGGACGCCTTTTGGCAAATTCCTTTAGAATCCGGTTCAAGGGATAAAACGAAATTTGCAGTACCGGGCCGACCTTTAAACCACTTCACCGTGATGCCATTCGGGTTGTGCAATGCACCCCAAACGTTATTTAAGCTGATGCATAAGGTCATCCCTCACCATTTGCATGACCGAGTCTTTGTGTAACTCGACGACTTGCTAGTGGTTGCTGCCACTTTTGAAGAGCATTTGTCACTATTATCTGAAGTGGCTAGATTACTCAAAGCAGCTAAACTAACTATTAATGTAGAAAAAAGTAAATTTGTACTTCGAGAAACAAAATACTTAGGTTATGTGATTGGGGAGGGATGTCTTAGAGTGGACTCCGAAAAGGTTCAAGCCATAGCTGAATATCCAATACCGAAGACTGCAAAGAAGATAAGAAGATTTCTGGGGATGGCTGGATGGTTTCGCAGATTTATCTCAAACTTTTCAAGCCTTACAGCACCAATTACCGACTTGCTTAAAAAGGGTAGCAAGAACCAGTGGAACGAAAGGGCACAACAATCGTTTGAAAATCTCAAATCGGCACTTATAACAGCACCAGTACTAGTCAATCCTGATTTCTCAAAACGGTTTTGTATACAGTGCGACGCAAGTACCACTGGTATCAGTAGCGTCCTATTTCAAAAAACCGATGATGAAGAAGAACATCCAATTGCCTTCATGTCGTCTAAGCTAAACAAGGCTCAGAAAAATTACAGCATTACTGAGCTAGAGTGCCTCGCTGCAGTCATGAGCGTAAAAAAATTTAGGCCATATATTGAGGGTTTTGGATTCACTATCATCACTGACCACGCCAGCCTCCAATGGCTTATGAATCAAAAAGATCTCACTGGAAGATTAGCCCGTTGGAGCCTGAAATTACAGGCCTTCGATTTTTCTATCGAGTACAGGAAAGGCAGTCAAAACATAGTCCCGGATAGCCTTTCAAGGTGCCTAGAAACAATAAATTTAGATGATGTAAAAGGTCCACTGTACATCGATCTTAACTCGCCAGCGTTCGAAGAACCTGACTATATAAATCGAATTACAGCTCTAAAACAAAATCCAGATGTCAGCACAAATTTTCGAATATCAGAAGGTAAAATGTACATCAATACCAACCGCATGCCGACGTTTCTGATAAAAATTCAACTTGGAAACTAGTTGTTCCCGCATCTTTAACCGCTAAATTGATCGAAAATTCCCATAATCCCGCTTCATCTGCACATCAAGGAATAGCCAAAACTATTCATCTATTACAACGGTATTTTTTTTGGCCAAGGATGGTCAGTCAAATAAAACAATTTATTAATAAATGTGAGGTATGTAAGAAAACAAAAGGAGCAAATCATACCACCAGGCCTGAAATGGGAACTTTCGTAGAAGTTTTTCAACCATTTCAGTTCGTATGTATCGATTTTTTAGGACCATGTCCTCGCACAAGAAACGGATATACTCACATCTTAATCATTTTAGATAAATACTCTAGGTTTCCGATTATCGAACCAGTGCGCAGCGCTACAGCTAGTAAAGTGGTCCAAAGTTTATCACGCATATTTCATACCTTCGGAATCCCTGAAATTATGTTATCAGACAATGGGAAACAATTTGAATCCATATTGTTACAAAACTTCCTTAAGAGACACGGTGTTACACATCGTTTCATTTCCAAATATAGTCCACAAGCAAATACATCAGAACGTGTGAACAGATCCATACTGGCTGCTATAAGATCTTATGTAAATGACGACCATCGATCATGGGATGAACACTTAGATGAAATCAGCGGAGCACTACAGAACTCTAATCATTCTTCAACAGGATATTCTCCACATTACCTGGTATTCGATAGACACAAAATTACACACGGAGACACCTATAAATTACTTAGGAAAATAAGCTGCTTGGGAGAACCAGAAGTCAATTTTTCTATTCCAAATCAGTTGACGCTTGCGCAAGATATGGTATTAAAAAATCAAAGAAGTGCTTATGATAAGAATGCTAACAGATATAATCTGAGAGCAAGAATTCGGTCGTTCAGACCCGGAGAAAAGGTATTTGTAAGAAATTTTACTCTTAGTGATGCGAGTAAACAGCATTCCGCAAAACTATCCCCTAAATTTGTAAAAGCGGTAATAGCCAAACAAATCGGAAATGTAGCATATGAGGTTGCCTTGGAAAATGGAAAATCATTAGGCATTTACCACGCCAAAGATATACGATGATAATCAACGTTTATGAAATGACATGCTTAGGTGAATCTAATCAATGGATTATTTAATACTTGAACTAATCGCGTTTTATATAAGGCATGATGGTTTAAGTAAGCTCGGTTATAGAGACTCTCTCAAGGCGTAGGACAGCCCCACGATTTGTAGCATATGCAGGCTACAAAACTCAAAAGATTTGACATCCCTAAGTATATTGTTTTCAAATTAGTATTTATCTGTGTAATTATGTAAAGGGTTAAGGTATGCGTAATGCATGCTATGGGTGTATTAGTATTGTAGTATTTTGACTATGTGGTTTTATTTTTATCATTGGCACATCAAACACCTAGTAATCAGCATTGGTTTTGGATCGCCATTGTGGAAAAAAAATTTAAATATTTATAAATATATAGTATAGATATTTAAGAAGATACTGGCGTTAAATCTTGCATCGAACCTAAAATCGGCGGTAACAGGTAACAACAGATAACCACCTTTCTCTAATTTATATCTATAATTTATTTATACCGTAGTTTGTATCATATTTCTTATTAGTCGCGGGGTACTCATAGTCACGCAAAGGATCAACGTGGTTTTACAGAAACACGCAACCTTACCGCCATTTTTTTTTTATTAAAATCTATACTCTGGTATACTCTTGGCAGAAAACAAAAACAAAGAAAAAGAAAAACGGTATTCCAGACAAAGGTATTCCACCACAATCGGGGAATAGCATGGTCTAGCGGCTATAATATGTTTTGGGTGTCATAAAATAATAATAGTAAACAGAAAAAAAGTTATATATATATATATATATATATATATATATATATATATATATATATATATATATAATATATATATATATATATATATATATATATATATATATATATATATATATATATATATATATATATATATATATATATATATATATGTACGTGTGTGTGAAAAAGAAAATCTGATGTGATTGGATTTGTTAAAGAATGTATAAATTAGTTTTAAGAATTTATATAGGTTAAGTAACAAGCGGAGGAAAACAAAGCCATGGTTTTGGACTCGCAGCTTTAGACCGTAAGTCTTATGATTTTTTTTTGTTTATATATTATATTTATATTTTTTATATGAACCGAATATTTCATTACTTCTTAAGTGTGTGTGTGTGTGTGTGTGTGTGTGTGTGTGTGTGTGTGTGTGTGTGTGTGTGTGTGTGTGTGGGTGTGTGTGTGTGTGTGTGTGTGTGTGTGTGTGTGTGTGTGTGTGTGTGTGTGTGTGTGTGTGTGTGTGTGTGGTTTCTTATATATAATTATTGGATATTAAAAATTTAATCCATATTAAATACAGGACGCACTCGTGATGCGTGGTATTGAATAATGTATATATATGTATATATATTTTCTTTGATTGTCGTTAAATTAATAAATATCGTAAAGTTATAAAAATCAAGTTTGTTGTTAATCAGTTCTCTTTCTTTGAACCTTCGTATTTATATATAGATAATTGTGGTGAAATGTGTTAAATAAACATGTGTTAAACTGTAATTGCTTGTGCCGGTTGATACGGATGTACTATATGCTGGGCGTGCGATAATTTTTACAAAAGCACGGGGAGGGATCAAGTCCACATTCCATGTGGCATCAGCTGAGACATCAAGCTATCATATAATCTTATGAACGATATTACATAATCTTATGAACGATACTTAGCAGCACACATCTAGCTCAAGCAGCGATGACAAGGACCCCCACCATTTTATCTCTCCCAAGTCACAGCCTGGCCAATGTGCTGCGTCATCACGATAGCTGCTATTGAGGATTCTAAAAATGGCGTAATATAATAACCTTGCGACCGTTACAATTACTATAGGTTAGTTTTAATTTGGTTGTGATAGTGCTGTTTCATCATATGTATCTTTGGTGTTCTCAACAGTTATAAACTGGAGTACATTATTTATACTACTTTTACGGCTCATGTCATCTTATACTGTATTTAAAGATATGTCCCTATCTTCGAACCTCCACCAGTTAAAGGGTAGTTTATATTCGTAATGACCTGACATTTTCATAAACAATATGATGATCTCATACATTGTTAAATCATTTATAAGTCAAAATATTTAAATAAATAAATAGTTTAGTACAGTCATATTTAGATAATCTGAGCATTCATTCAATTCTACTATGCACCCTATCTTTAAGTACGATTTTAAAATTTTAAAACTACATTCACACAGTACACAAAAGTATATTTGTTGTAGAACATACTACAATTTAACTAACGAAATCACAGACATCAGGGATGATTTTAAAAAATTTCATCATTTGAGCTAAAAACTTTTGGTACAAAAATCTATGAGTTTTATTGAAAACTATCGATCAAACATTGAAAAGATATCACTATAGCAATAAGTTTAAATCGTAGCTAATTTGAAACCTAGTTTAGAGAAAGCCTCATCAGTTTAAAACCAGACAGTAGAAACCAAACAGTTGAAAGAAAGAGATTATTTATTTAACAACAGAGTACAAGATTTCGTTGAGGTTTTATAGCGGATTTCTCTAAATATTTGAGAACAATTCTTTACCTTTGATCTTAATTTTGAAGGACAAGGATTAAGCCATCGATAATGGTCCGAACAAACATTAAAGTAACTAAGTAAAAAATCGAAAATAATATAAAATTATTTCTTAGTTAGCCACATCATAAAACATAAACACATTTTGTTTTTGATTCCAAAAATTGTCAAATTGTGTACCTTTTTGATTAAACGTGTGAACGAAATTTAAGGGATATGGACAGTGAAAGCGAATTATCCTTATCTTGTACCCCGCCGGATATAGTGAAAGCAGCTAATTTAGCTACATGTGATTTACTTCCGCAAAAATCGAATCAAAAATACGAAAATTCTTATAAACGCTTACTGGTGAATCTAAACACATCAAATCATTTTCGAAAAATGTCATTCTAGCGTATTTCGCTGATTTATCTACAAAATTAAATTCATCGACATAATGGTCAAACTAATCAATGATCAGGTCGATGCTAGTGGTTCAAAATAATGTGGATATTGCGAAATTACCAAAAATTACGTGTCTTCCTGAAAAGCAAATCCGATCGAAATAAAGCGAAGAAATCTAAAGTATTAACTATGAAATATGTTCAACAATTCATTTTGGAAGCTTCAGATGATTCGTTCCTAGTTACTAAAGTTGTAGGTATTTAAAACAACTATTATTTGTATTTACATATTAAATTCAAATATGTTTTCGGATAAAATACAATTCACACTGCAATATTTTTTTGTATGTAATATTAAAAAAAAATAATATGTGTATGTAATATTATGATAGTTTATTGTAGGTTGCGTTCTTAGAATCGCTGGTGCTTGTCGACGGGATGAACTACCCCGCATGGAAATTATTGACATTAATGATTTGAGATCTAAACTTTTAGTTAAAATCCCGAATAACAAGACAAATAAACCACGATCATTTATCGTAAACGGTACTTATTTAGAATATTACAGAAAATATTTAGCTTCGCGTCCAAAAGGTTTCCAATCTTTCTTTTAAATTAAACAAATGGTAATGGTTTCAAACAAGCAATTGGCATACATCGGGTTGGTAAAATGCCAGAAAAAATATAAATCTCACTAAATCTATCTATACTAACACTAAATTTAAATAAATAAACAATAAATTTAAATAAATGTATTTAATAAAAAAATCAATTCAAATACATACATAAAATTGTTCACACTGTTAAAAAAGTAACGTCTGTTATGATGCCATCGTCTATGTAACACATGGAATATAACAATTGAATGGAAATAAAAAAAAATTAAAATAATTTTTCAAGTATTCACTTATTATGGCTTCAAGTATTACCACATTAACAATATGTTTTAAAATATAAATAAATACGATTTGTATAATTAAAGTTATTAAGTGTCATCTCTCATACAAAATTTGAAGTATATGTTTCTATTTCGTAGTTCATACGGCGTTTAGAATAATTACAACATATAAATTATTAAAACTTGAATAAATCAAAAGATTTTTATTTTTATCATAACTATTAAAAGATTAAGTGTTTATCAATATAAAATACATTTATCAATCAAAAATTATTTTTATTAAATTATATTATTTAAAAATTATATTATTTAATTGATTTCTATATATGTTATATGAAAATGATTGATTTAAATATTAATATAAAAATAATTTTTGTTTTCAGTATTTTTCATTCATTAATATTGAGTCAATTTTATATCAGTTCTTATGGATTGAATTAAAATCTATACCCCTTAAATAAACTCGATAAATTTAAAGAGTCTTTCATTTCTGCTTGCATTATTTAGGATGCTTTGCTCAAACAAAACCCAAATTCATAAATACGTCAAAAAGTAATTTAATAATCTATCATTTTTGCCTATGTAATCGTTATCATTAACATATTCCAACTACATAAATAAAAAACTGGCATCAGAATTAAACAAAAATGTATTTTATTTTATTTGATCTAATTCCGTTGGATTTTTGAACCTCTATATTAACAAATTTCTAAATATTAATTTTACTATTCATGTCTGCAAAAGTTTAATATGAAGTTAAAATCTTAGTTTATTTTAAGGAATCAGTCTTTTGTTTTGCATGGCAGATGGAACATCACCATCCATTACAAAAAATATTCAAACTTTGATTTGTCAATACGAATCACAGGCGCAGTCCGTCATAATGGGCAAGGTGGGCAGTGCCCACCTTTACCATTTACTAGACTTCTATCAAGATCAAACAAGTGATAGTTTATCGTTTATCATTCGTTCAAGATTCGTTCTAAATTTACGGGCATATTGTGTATAACCTGTTCAAAAATCATGTTAAAACGTTTTAAAGTAAAATATTCGTAATACATGCGTATATCTCTTATACAAACATACGAGTACAGAAAGTAAAATGATTCATTTCATCTTTATTGCTTTCAAATACATACATATGCATTTCCTCTTCTATTTGCATTTTATATTTTGATTTTGTCTATAAACTCTCACTGGGCAAATTGCAAAGTGCTACATATTTGAGTATTAATATGCATTATTTCTCTCTCAGCTTTACGATTTTAATAAAAGAATTTTATAGTAATATCGTCTCTTTTTTCGTCTTATACAAGAACAGTGGGCAAATGACGAAAATCACTTGCTGGTATAATTTTGTCTCTCTCCTTTTTAACATAGGAACTAATTTTAAGGTGAGATGAAATGGAAAAATTGTTTTTCCTTTTGCTGTTTTTAAATTGTAACACTAGATTCCCTCAACTTACGTGATTTTATATAATTATAGATTTTATATATGATATTGGTTAGTAGTTAAAATTTGTGGCAGTTGTGAATTGACCTTATGTGGCCATAATGAAAAAACTGATTCAGATCGACCGGGAGTGTTCAGAGCCATATTCGAATCATTTTACAAAAATTAGGTTACTTTAAAAGCATACTATGCTACTACTTCAATTTTTAACGAAACTTTCAACCACATTCAAAATGATGTTCTCACATGTATCCATACCGTATATGATGACTTCGTTTATGCAGAAATTCAAGATATTCTTTACATTTCCATTCAAGCAGAAACTACTGATGTCTCAAACAAAAGTTAATTTGTGTTCATATTTTGATAAGTTTCTAAAAGTCGTATTAAAATAGGAGAAGGCGTCGAAAGATTTATTTCTTTTGTACAAATCCAAGATCATTCAGCTAATGGATAAGCTGTAAAAATAGAATATTACCAGTGACAAAATTACTGATCAAACTTACGGCAGTGTTACAGTTATGAGTGGGAATACAGGTGGAATGCAAATCATATTAAAACAGGATTTTCTTAACGTATATTTTGTCTACTGGTATGCTTCAAATTTAGTCCTTCAGGCCGTGCGCCAAACAAATAACAGAACTGTGTATTTTTTGTCAATTTATATGGGATACCATCATTTTTTTCTGTATCTCTTAAAAAATAAGTAAGTTATTGCAAATCTGTGGCAAAAAGCTACCACGACCAAATTACACGAGATGGAATTTCCAGTCGTACAATTGACGTAGTGTATGAAAAAGATAAAAAATGCGTGGCAGCCATTCAGAATGGCACAACTTTGAATATAAGAACGATTCGCGAAGCGAGTGGGTTTATTTTATTACTAAACGATGTGAAGTTTATTACGTTTTAAAGTTTTTTTTGTCTTGTCGTGCCTCAATTTGATATTTTATATAACATCCTGCAAAAATGAACGAGTGATACGATTTGTGTTCGTATCACTCGTTCAGGCCATTAAACAATTAAATGATATTTTTAACAAAATTCGAGATGAAGTTTATTTTACTCTTTATAGTATATTGTATGTGAATGGAGATAATAGATCGCGCGCAACAAAATAAATACATTTAAAACGAATTTTAAAGGAAGCGTATGACGTAATACGAGAGCTTGTTAACGATAGATTAGGCTTTATGCTTCAAACTCTTCTAACTAGCTGCTAAATACAATAGCCAAATTATACCCATTTTTAGATAAAGAACGCTTGAAAACTAAACTACAGGCAGTATTTTTTCTAAATAACAATTTAGAAAAAATTCTCGAAGAAGTTATTCGCATTTCGATAATAATAATAACCATACCGATGTCGACCGTAGTTTTCATAACGATGTTTTTTAAACGTTGTAACGTGTAAAATCTTATTTGAGAAGCACAATGACGAATGATTGAACAAATAAGCAGTATATTCAATTAAAAGAAGCCTGGTCAATGAAATAGACAATTTTAATGGCAGAGTTCTGTATAGATAACACTTCTAATTTTAATTTAATTTTTCATGATATTTTGTATAATTTTGCCCACCCATTTGCCCAACCACGGACCGCTACTGACGAATCAATCTACAGAGCATATGAAAAATCTTACTTAGTCTTTTTCTATCTATAACTTTAATCAGATTCTATATGTGCATTTAAACACAATATAATATAATAATATTTGTCATATCTTAGCGATATGTTATTGTATTAAAAATTAATAACGTTGGTTTGCATGTGTATTCAATATTATATAATTCATTCCCGTGATTAATGTCTTTAGCTATTGTTGTTGTCTTTATCATTTTAATCAGCCCTTTTTTTACAATAAGTTATCAATGAAATTACATATTACATCTAGCAATGTATTGACATTGACATTTAATTTTTAAAATAAATTATCATAGACATATTTCATGAAAGAAATAACACAATTGCATTACAAAATACAAAAAGTATTTACTGGTATCATTATTCTAATTCTCACACTAATGGGCAATTCTATAATTATTTTATAGGATCTCACAGATGTTGGCTATCCGTTACATAGACACCAAAAAAAATCAAGTAAAAAAGATGCAATTAATCGTCTTAGAAGATTACGCAAAACAGGTGACAAACTCCCACCACCATATCCAAATGGATGGTATGGAATAATGGAATCTGAAAAACTTAAGCGGTGTGAAGCTATAAATGTCAATTGTATAGGACAAAATTTAGTGGTGTTTCGTACAGAATCAGGAAATTCGCATGTGTTAGATGCATACTGTCCTCATTTAGGAGCAAACCTAGGAGCAGGTGGTGTTGTTCGTGGTGAATGTATCGAATGTCCCTTTCACCATTGGACATTTCGTGGATGTGATGGTATTTGTGATAATATACCATATATGGTAAATGGAACTATTCCAAAAAATGCTCGAGTCAAACATTGGCAATCGTGCGAAAAAAATGGACAAATATTTTTTTGGTATCATTGTAATGAGGAACAACCTTGGCGTGTTCCCGAAGTCAAAGAGATTGCGAATGGTGATTGGATATATCACGGAAGAAACGAATTTTTAGTAAGTTGTCATATCCAAGAAATTCCAGAAAATGGTGCCGATGTCGCTCATTTAAATGCTGTACACGGATGTAATATGTTAACAGGGAATGATTTACGAAATGTCGAATCATTTTTTGGTAGTTTTGCTAAACACATCTGGGATGCAAAGTAAGCTTTTGCAGTTATAATATAACCAATTGTAAACATTATAATCAAATTTTATATACACAGATGGATGCCACCAGCAGAAACTGAACCATCCCATATTGCAACAATTGATTTGAAACATTCTATTCGGATTTGTAATAAAATCGAAATATGTAAACTCATAGTGCTCGCAGAACAAATTGGTCCTGGTTATGTATTATTACATATGCAATCCAGTTTTGGACCAATGATTGTGTTACAAACTGTAACCCCAGTTGAACCTCTAGTGCAAAAAGTTATTCATAGATTTTATGGCCCGCGATATATGTTTTGGTTTGTAAAATTCAGTATCTGGGCGGAAAGTGTTATGGTAAGTAAATTTAAAGTATTTATTCTCATTATTTTACGTAGAACTGTAGGGTACCTAGTCATAACTTGGTTTATAGAAACAATATAATGACATTGCGCCATATAAAGTTTGCGATTTTCTTTGTTCTAATAGATAGTTGAATAAAATTATCTTTTTTATTAAAATAAGCCAAGAAGATTACATTGGTTGTTTATTAGTTTAAGTTTATTGGTTAGTACAACAAAAAGCATTTGAAATCAAGAAGGCTTTAATTAAACTATCAAAAGTGGCAGTAAAAACTATTTTTTTTTTTTTATATATTTTATTCTATGCTATCTTTTTTGGGGCTCAAGGCTCTCCCAGCTCTTTCGCGGTTCGCTTATTTACGTCCTACTTTACGCCTTAACGGCCAAATCGAGGACGTACGGCTATAGGTCCGATTTTCGTAGAACCATCTGCGCATTGCATAGCTCCATGCCAGACTATAGTACTGACATGGAAGATGGGTCGGCCCATGAGTTCTGCACTCCAACAGGGGGTCATAGATGTGTTCATTAACACCACCGATCGTAATCAGATGGTGAAAAATCCCTTTTGCATCCTGCCCCTATCGGGATTCGAACCCGGTACCTCCCGCTCCAACTGCCACAGCTTAAACCACTGAGCCACCTGGGCGGTAAAAACTATTTTAATATTTAAAGATCATTTATAATATACACGTATCGCGTAATATACATAATATATTGATCGACATGATGTTAATGTTGAGGTCTGATGTACATATCAACCACTTAATCAATAAATTGCAGTTTTGAGATAAATAAGATTTTATGGTTCTGCGCTCCACTGTGTTGTAGAAAAAAATTATTTTCACTACAACAAGTTAAAAAGATTGTATTTTTTTATCAAAGACAATAATTGTCAAAGTAAATTGTCTTTGGTCATATTATAAATTTGAAATTTAAAAATTTTAATTGATATTTATTAAAAAACATTGTTTTTGTTTTGACTCTTGCTTTTAAAACTTCGACGTTTTTTTTTAAAGTTTGTATGCCAAGTTATGTCTTCAGTCTATCGTGTTTTTTATTACCGTCGTATTTTTTTTAAGAACATTATTTTTCCGGAAATTGATTTCTACGAGTGAAATGTTTAAAAACATTTCTCTACAGCCTTTGCGAAACTCTACAATCTTAATTTCAGCTATATTTTGATTAACATTATCTTTTTCGTCTATTTGTCTCCTTGCACCCATTCCACTGAAAAAGTGATACAAATTTTAAGGTTCATTTTAACTACAGATATATTGAATGAAGATTTAAGATCCATTGTAAGAACTTCTGAACGTCATTTCCATTCACTAACAATGGGTCCATCCACACTGTCAGCTCTCAAAAAGTATTGCCAGACTCAAAATATTTAATTAAAATTGACTTAGTACCCCACACTTAATTGACTAAATATAGTAAATAACATATAGTAAATAGCCAATTTTAGTTTTGCAGTTATCAGCCCAAAAAATAAATTGGTTAACGTCGGAAGTTGAAGCGCCACTTTTAGACTCATTTCATAAAACACAGATATCTTAAGAACTGTGCAAACAAGCGAACGTATCATTAAATACTACCAGCCGACTTAATAAGAATTATAAGAATTCTTTACTGTCATTTTTGACAATAAAAAATTTCCATTTTGTCCATTTTTTTGTTTGATCTACTTCATATGTTTTTCGTGTTGCGGCTCTTGAATTTTATGCAGATTTCACAATTGAACTCGTCGTGATAGGTTGTAGTAAAAGATGAGCAATAGGCTTCAGAATCTTTCAAATGACTTTTATACAAAGAACAACTATGACAGTCATCTTCCGAAGGAGCAGAAAAACCCATGTTTCCCTGTTTAACCACTTTCCTGTAAGTCTGATAAGAGACATTCGACTCTGAATTTTGCTCCACATTATCTTTCCAAATATACCTGAAACTTAAATCGGTTAAATATCGTCTGTTTGGAGAGTTCCCTAGTCCCGGTGGCGCAGTGGTTAAAGCTGCGGCAGTTGAAATGAGAGGTACCGGGTTCGAATCCCGATAGGGGCGGGATGCAAAAGGAATTTTGCACCACTTGATTACGATCCGTGGTGTGAATGTACACAACTATGACCCCGATCCATTTTCGTTGACAGTACTATAGCCTGGCTTGGAGCTATGCAATCTGCAGATGGTTAAGTAAATCGGACCTATGTGCTCGATTTGGCTGCAAAGCGTAAGGTAAGGACGTAAATAAGCGAACCGCGAAAGAGTTGGGAGTGCCTTGAGCCCCAAAACAGATTGCATAGAAATAAACATAGTTCCATTTTACTGTCTACCGTTGCTTTAAGCTCAACCATTGCATTTCTTATAATTTCACCTCTTTTCTTCTGTAGTAACAGCTGTTACACTATTTCCTTTAGTTGTAGCTTGTAGATTTAAAATGTTCCATAAACAAATCCATCGTGTTGCCGCCCTAGTGTGCTAGGACAAATGTGTTTACATACCTTGGTACACATTGTTCATCAGATTTGTTTAGAATTTTGTTTTTGGCTTCTAATTTTAACTTTCATTAATTTTTTTCTAATTTTAACTTTATTTTGTCCAAAAATAAAGTTAAAATTTCATTTGTCCAAAAATAACCGTCGCTTTGAAAAGTTCATGTTCATACGTCTGTTCTGTAATTTTTTCATAACATTTGTTTTTGTTGATGCGTTTTGCCAGTAGCAATGGGTATTTTTGTAATGCATAATTTTTTCGGCCTGTGATCTTCTGGTACCGGCCTCTTTTCTCGGATGAGTCTGGACGGTTGGAGCTTTATGAAAATTTCAATTAAAAATGAGACTCGAACTTATTTTTTCTGGAATGTAGTCCGGGTGGATGTCGTCAATTGTTTTTTCAGGAGAATCCATTGCTTATTAATAAGAGCTGTCTCAATCCTGGTTTCACTTTCAATTCGCTGTTTGTTGTGCATTAAGCTGGTTACGGTTTAATATTATAATTAAAATATTTATTTTGCTATTTTACATTAATAATGATTACTTTATTTTCGCTTTATTTATTATGCTTAAGAAATAAATCAATACAACGTAATATAATATCAGGAAATATAACGTAATCATTTTTAAAATGATTTCATATTGTTAAATCAATTTTAAGCTTCGTGATGACATGTACACTCATTAGAATACATCAATAGACTGATAAATCAGAGACTAAATTTACATTCAGTTTAATATAGTATATTGATGCCTATCCCGCATTTTCTTTTAGCATTTATTCCACTTCTCCATGTAAAATAGAATAAATAAGTATCATCCATGTAAAATAGAATAAATAAAATAAAATCCAACATATTGCGTTGTTTTGGTCATGTACTAGTATTTAGAATTATTTGTAGATAGTTTGCATGGTCAAATAAAATATATGCGAAAACATTGTAAGAAAGATGCTCGTGAATATTACATTGTTTTTGCAAAGGCGTTTATTATTTTTTCCTTTTACCATGTTGCTTTTACCGTTTTCAAATCCTTCCAATTTGAAATAGAATGAACGAATGCAGAAAAGTAGTAGTCAGCATACGTAATTAAACTCTTACATTTCAAAAATGCAAACGAACTCAAAACAACGTAATCGCGGTTACAATGTTTTTGATTTACACATAAGAGCTTAAATGTTTAAGACCTATTTTTCGTATAATTTTGTTTTAAAATAATTATAATTATCTAAAGTCATTATTATTTTTTTTTCTTAATTAAGAAATTAAAACGTGTAATGCTTAAAAAAAAATTTATTGCACATATCATTTTTCAATTTAATAGTGAAGTGGTGTGTACATTGTAAAATGATAATGACTTAGATGCATTATGCTTGAAATCTGTATCAACACAAAACCAAAAAGATAAAATGTTGGACATAAATAAAACTCTACGTGAGTCAGAGCTTAGATTCTATATCCCACCCTAATTTTTCGGGCTGCTCCACGGATTTTAAAGGGAGCAACGCGACATTACAAAGGATATCGTCGGTAGGCAACCGGGCTGATCTTTTTTCTAGTACTACTACAAGCACGAAATAAGCGATAGATAAGTGGCTCTTTGGTGAAAGAAATAAGGCACTTCATAGAGCACCACCATCAACTCCACCACCAGAAAGCACCACACTGTTGTGTGAACTTAACAATGAAAAGGAAAATACCTCTTCCATCAAGCATACAAATTTCAAGCCAACATCAGTGGAAGATTTAGCAGATAAAAGCTTAGCTACTACAGCAGATAGAAGTATATCCTCCCTATTACTATTAGAACTCAAATTCTCTCCAATATTAGGCTTAATACACCATCAGTGGCAAGACGGCAATGACCTGACATTAATATTAACCTTGAGCGCCAAAATAATGAACTTAGGATAAAATTTCAGCAGTATGAGTTACAGAATATACAAAACAGAATCGAAGCACTAGAGAGCCAAACAAACTCGTCTATATCTACCAAAGGTAGAAGTCAGAGGCTACAAAATCTCGGCAATGAATACTTTATGAATGGTGAGAAACTTGAAAAGGAAGTTAACCCTAACAAAATAATGTACATGTGAATAAAAAAAGGTAAATGTGAATTTAGGCCCTGTGAGTGGGGGCAGCCATGTTTCGTAAATTTAGGAACGATACATGAGACCCATAGAATACCACCACAGTATCCAAAGCTTGTCGTAGGAGGCGACTAAATTTGGTTGGATCGCTGGGTTGACGACCCACATCCGTAAAAAATAATTACTGTTAAAAATGTCAACAAGCAAAAAAAATCGAATACCACCAAAATAACAATGATTCCTCGCTTAATTACCACATACCGAGAATTTAATGCAAGTTAAAGAAATAAGGCACTTCAGAGAATTTAATGCAAATTCCTGATATCGCGTATGAAATCAAAGGACAGCGAGTACGCTGGCTCGGTCACATTCTGTGTGCTGATCCGAAACGAATGATACAGCGATCTTTGAAGGGAGAGCCCCCTTTCGGTAGGCCAAGAGGTCGCTGTCGGTGACGATGGCTCCACGGTGTAGAAACCGATCTGGCATCTGCTGGTTGCTTGCAACGGTATAAAGAGCTAGCTCGTGATCGAAACCGTTGGAGTCAGATTGTTGACACGGTACGGGCCAACAATGGCCTGTAAGAACCGGAAAAAAAGAATAAAAAAGGAGACTGCAAAACCCCATACACAAAGGTATCTCTACGGCAAATTAATGAAGCTTAACGAGCTAAAATAAGTACATGAAAAATACACGTTGCGGCAAAAAAATAGCTACCTCCATACATTTCTTAACCAGTTACAAATTCTCCAAGCTGAATTTCCTAAATATCAATGATTGTATCTTGATTCAAGAGTGAACTGGATATACCACGTTAGACAAACAGCGGAGCAAATTCAAACAAAATAACGCGAGATCCACTGTCGAATAAGAAAACATTTTTAACTAAGCCTGTACTATATACGCCTGATCTACGAATCGATAAAATCAATTTGGACCTATGGTATCCAATACTGGGACTGCACTAAGCAATCAAATCATTCCAATATTCAACACTGCCAAAACAAGTTTCTACGTGCAATAACGAATGCTTAACACTACGTAACCAACGAGGAATTACACAACGACCTTAATGTGAAACCTGATGGCATGGGTCGTTGGCCTACTGGATACCTCATAAGGGCTACCATCTTTAATTTAATATATTATCTTAAACGTTAATTATTTAATAAAACTAATTTAAATTCTTATTATCCAATATAAAAAGTTAGGTCCCTGTTTCGGCACCATTTGTATTGCAATCTGATTGATGCGGTTTTTTCAAATTTAAATTTTTTGCAACAAAAATTCTCGTATACATTTTTATTTAATTTTTTTACTATCTTCCAAATTTCAATCTTACAATACCATAGTCATTTACAACAAATATAATTTTCAATTGTATTAGATATACTCGTATACTACATTTTTTGGTGACGAAATTTCAGTAAGGTACGTTCTTTCTTTCTACTTTTGTAAGTGTTTATGTTTAGGTTTTGGTTTTGTACTTCACACAATTCATTAAATAATTTTAGTAGCATTACTAACAGCAGTATAGAAATTAAATTGTTTGCCTTCTGGGTTTTGTTCATACGGATTACAGCCTCATCTCTATACTGTAAACTATTTTTCCCTTTTTTACATATATCACGTTACATCTTTCCCGTTCGTACCGGTTTTTAGTTTTAATTAGGGTTTTCCCGGGTAGCGCAAACTGAAAAATAGTTACTTATTTCAACAACACCTTTATTACATAGTTTATTGGTTTGTTGGTTGGCACAATTTAGTTAATAATTTGGGATACTATTAATTTTAAATATTCTAATAAATTTTGTTGAAAATAGTGTAGTAGATTTGTTACATTTATGGTGTGCTCAAGTGGTAACACTGGTTATATTCAATTATGCGTCATAGGTCGCTATAATTAATAATTGTAGGTAAGTATAAAATTATGCGATTTAGACGAGAAAACAAGGGCTGGTTCAAAAATATAATACGAATATATTATAACTTAGACGCTGAAATAATTGAAAATTGTGTAACTGTTACGACTTTATATCCATTAAATTATTATTAACATTCACGAGAACGTAGAGTTCGCGAGTTCGCCATGTTTTCTTTATATTTGCTTTCACAAAAGGAAATGCAAATTTAACCGTACATTTGTTTGCTGCGTCACTCATGGGATGTTACTTGACGTAGATCATCTGTCCTATCTCTCAAGTACTGGATCTAGTTCGAAAGTTTTAACGATTTGCGACAAATATGACTCAATTACATTATTTTTCACGTTGTCGCGTATTATTGTTATTATGAGTTTATAATAACTACTGAAGATGGCAACTTAACTGCCGAAATATATTTAATATATAAAAATAAATAATTCCACTATAGGAATATTTTTGAATTGATTATGAAATATTTTATTTGATTGAATTTAAAAGTGGGATAATTCACACATACGAGAAAATCTAAATATGAATTTCAACACTCTTAATATTGCTACGATCGAGCGGTTGTCACGTTCTGATGCATTGCTTTGCGGAGAGTAGGCGGTTTTCACGTGCTACATTCAGTTCAGTCACTAGTGTTTCATTATCAATATTGATTGTTTCGGAAACACTGAATAGTGGAAACAATTCGTCTTGCAGAAATTCTACTTGTGTTTTTTGCTGCTGTGCTTTTTGCTAAAGGTTTCAAATATTCAAATTTTGTAAAAATATGTACAACTTTTGCCATTGTCTCTCTAAAAATACATGTTTACCTACGGGAGGTTGCAGACACTGGTTCGTGGCCTTACTTTGTTTGCAAGTGTCCCAGCTAATTTCATAAGAATGATTGCCTTTTTAGGCCAGTAGTATAGGCGTAGTATACGTTCTCACGTCTTACGGACTCACCCGTGAGCTCTATTTGGTACGTCAGGTTTTTCCGCAATAAGATGATCTCGTAGCCATTTGAAATCCATATCATCCAACCAAAAATATCGCTCCGTTCGACTACAGTTTTAGGTTCCAAATGGATATAAATTTTATCTTCTAGGAGACCTATAAGTCTATGAATCGCCTTTTATTTCCGAATGTAACTCATGATATGACATGATATTGTACGGTATTACCTTCCAAAAGCTGATTATTTTAATGTTTATAGTCTTACTATAATTTAAATAGTACATCAGTATATTCGATATAAGCCGTCGGGTATACTATTTTTGTCGCTGGTTAATGGGTAAGAGAGTTTCTCATCACACCACGGTCTCGACTTCGATTCTCGCCGGAGACCAACAAATTAACATGCAGCCGGACATAAAAACGCGTTTGGGTGTAAAAACATTCGTTGGACTGACCACTTATAATGTGCACCAATTTTTAAAATTGATTGTAAGGTCTCATTTCAGACGCGGTAAGGGCCGTTTACGGCCTCTTATCTATAGATTATTATTAATACTATTTTTTTACCTTTCTGATGCAGCTAGGCACTCTAATTCAGTGACTGTGTTGTTACGGTTAGTTTCTGCGACATGAAAACTTTTCATTCAATTCAATTCCTTTTGAACCAGAACTCCTCCAATTCTGGTATCAAATCGGATAAAGACAGGCCGTGAACAATTAGGGTTATGCAGAACTGGGCATTTGTCAACAAGCCCTATAATTTTTTCAAAAGCTTCGTCAGCTTCTGTCGTCCACATAAGATTAACTCCTTTCTTTATTAGATTGGCAATAGAGGCTGTCATTTCCGCATATATAGTAACAAATAAATCAGCGATACCACCCTGTCATTCCTCACAAGCTGCGCATCTGTTTTACTGAGGTTGAAACTGGAAAATTAATGGTGGACTCAACTTTTGAAGGTTCAGTTCTTAATCCGCGCTCACCAATCAAAAATCCAGATATCTTGTTTCTTTAAGCTCGAAACGGATTTTCTCGATGTTTATTGTCAGTTCCGCTTGTGACAATAAATAGGTTATGGTTTTTGGGAGCTCCAGGTGCTCGTCAATACTGACTGAGATAATCAATATGTCGTCTAAATATACAAATAATCGATCTCGAAGCCCGTGTGGTATCACTCGATCCATCAGCCTAAACCTGGTTTGGGGAGCGTTACACAACCCAAAAGGCATAGTGCATAACTGAAAAAAAGGACGGTCTTAAACCGTAAAAGCTACCTTATCTCTCGCGCTCTCAGAAATTTATATCTGCCAAAAGGCATCCTGTAAATCGAGGCTGTTTATTAATTTGATCTTATAAATAACCTTCCAATTAAACCATCCATAATTGATAGCGAATAAGCATCCTTTCTGGTGACATCATTTATTTTGCGTGGATCGAAACACAATTGAGATTTTCCTTTAGAACTAACACCACTAACGAACTCTGTTAACTGTGGTACTTGCTTCGACGACTATCAGAGATACCATACGATCAATTTCTTCGAAAATCTGGCCATGGTTTATAGGAGACACTGGATAAAGCTTTTGTTTGATTGTTTCACAGTTACCAACATCGATATGGTATTCAATAAGGTTGGTCCTACCCAAACCATTTGCTTAGAAGAAAAACTTTCCAGTTTGATAGAGTATTCAGCGCTTAGTTCATGTTTATTATGCCGTTATTGCAGTAATAAATTTGAAGTCAAATTCAACTGTCTACGAAAATTTACACGTAGATAGACATCCGACTTTAACGAAGGTACCAAACAAAATTTTATAATTCCAGTTCATACATCATTCCGGTAAATATACATAAGTTCATTGTGTTTTATAAATTCATACATGTTTCCGGTAAATATACATGGCTTACGAGTATGACAGGATTTTCCGATCCATCTGCTCTCTGTATAAATGTACTTATTGGTTTCACTTTGAGCCACCAAGATTGGATAAAGTTTTCACTACCTTTTCCTTCGATACTTCCACTCGCTCCTCTATCAAAATTGTATTGTTCCAAGTATCGAAATTATGACGTACGAACGAGGATCACTTTCTATAAATTCAGTGATAGAAGACACAACTGACTGTAGAATTATTGATCTTTTGATCATTTAATTCGTGCTAAGTGATTATTTTGAAGTTTAGACTCAGTAATGTTAGTATAGAGTATACGAATTGTTGTATTGTTGATACACTCATGGACAAAATTAACGCATATTTTTTTTTGTAATAGAAAAAAATCCCGCTGGACAATGTCAGTGGAACTAGTATCAAATGATCCCAAATTTATAATTTTCTCAAAAGAGGCACAAATGTGGCATTATGGAATTATAGCGGCTATTTTTCATTGCAAAATGTTAAAATGTGTTGAACTATTTTTTTTATAAATTTTTAAAAGCGGTTTATTAACATTAAAACTAGCTTTATTACAATTTAATTTGATTAATTTAATAATGAGTATTTCCCCCTCGTGCCCTTATTACAGCTTCCATCCTTCTGGGCATACTTAGAAGAATGCTTTGTATCATTTCTTGCGGAATGAGATTCCACTCTTCTTGCGCTGCAACTCTCAGCTCTGCTGTCGAATCTGGTGCAGGATTTCTAGCTCTAATACGGCGTTTCTGCAACGGTACGACAATATCTTGGAGATATTGTCGTACCGTTGCAGAAACGTGGACTGGAGCGTTATCATGCATTAACACAAAACTGTCATAACCGATGAAGCCCACATATGGCAAAACGTGATCGCCAAGAATGTTCCGAGCATACCAGTCTGCATTCAACCTCAAACCAATCTCCACCAGCTCCGTACGGCCCTCCCAACTGATTCCACCGCAAAACATTATTGAACCTCCACCAAAGCTTACAGTTTGCACCATGTTACACGGTGCGTAGCGTTCTCCAACTCTTCTGTATACAAGATTACGTCCATCTGGTTTCCATAATTGGATTCTGGTCTCATCTGAAAAGAGACCAGTGGCCCATTGATCAGTTCTCCAATTTGCATGACTATGAGCAAATTGTAAACGGCTGGATTTGTGGCGGGGAAGAAGCCGTGGAACTTTTACGGGCCGTTTTGGAGTTAGGTTCACTTCTTTTAATCTTCGTCTAACTGTTCTGACACTAATATTCACTTGACGCGCACTAAGTAACTCATTTTTGAGTTGAGTAGAAGTTCGCTTTCGATTTCGTAACGAATTCATTTTTAAAAATCGATCGTCATGCTCGGTTGTGCACCTTTTACGTCCTTGTCCAGGCTTGCTTTTATACTCTAAGGTCTCACGATACTCTTGAGCGGGTGCCATATTAAGATGGATTTTATATTAGGTGTTTGCTTTAGAACACATTTACAAGAACGAGTGGTACTGCATTTAAAAATAATTGATATGAAATGGAACAAAAGCCGATCGTTGCGTTGGATTTCAAACAAAATGCACTTTTGATTAAGTATTTTGAAAAATTTAATTGATTGGCTTGCAGTAAACTTTATTCAAGGTGGTTTCTGATAAAAATATAAATGTGCTATCATTTGACACTAGTAGTATTAAAATTGACCAGCGGGATTTTTTTTATTACAAAAAAAAAATATGCGTTAATTTTGTGCGCGAGTGTATAGTTTATAATTTAGTTTTGTTTATTTCGTTGGTGGCTTGACTGAAAAGTGGTTCTCCGAACGTTATTCTCCGTTTAAAGGAAATGAACTGCACGATTTTCTAATAGGATAACAAAAATAACCCGTAATAATGACATATTAAAAGATCAACATGAGAAAATTGATCAATCGTAAAAAATGCTAAATAAATTATACAGATAAGGAATAAAAATTATACAATGATATACAGATCTACTTCTACTTGATCTAAAAGATTTAGTAAATAAATTATCAAAATAATGGCCTAAAGATTAAAATAGTGCAAAGTAGCCATCCTCACATAACACAACAAAAGAAATTTTTTTTTGTAACAAAAAAAGTGCAGCGTTCAGAAAAAACTTTATTGTGCAAATCATAAGTGAAGTTTGTGCCTTTTAACATGATAATGACCTAGATTGGGGATCATTATCATTAAAATCAATAGCAATACCAAAGCCGTTGACAGTAATTGAAAGAAGAATTTACAATCTTAAAGCAAGAAAATGAAGAACTTAGGAAAGCTGTAAAACCACCTGCAGTTCTTAAGATGACACCCAAACCTACAATCGAGGATGTCAGTGATTAATTCCACACGGACAAAGAAGAACTTGAAACAGAAACTAATTGGGTCTTACATCAAATTAGAAGTTATACATTAATGACTTCTTGGATATCACTGTTGTTTTATAAAAAGATTGTTTTGTATGTGTTGAATATTTTATAAATGAAATGTTTTTATAATAGAAATGTTTAATAAAAATATATTGGTTTTATTTATATGAGTAAAGATTGTATTGAAAGTAGTTGATTGTTTTATTTAGCTATTAAATAGCTTTTGTTAGTAAGTAGGTTTTATTGTTTGTGGTTATGATACTAATTACTCTCCCTTTGCCTTAGGTATGTGAGGGAACGTTATTCAGTTATTCCCTGAGCTTTCGTATCAGTTATATAATTATTTTACTTACCGGTAGTTGATTATCCTTTCAAATTTCTGATTTTAAAAGAACTTATTTTTACTCAATTTGATGTATTTGGTATCTCGATTAACACTGACTAACAACTGATTTTTCTTATAATAATTTGGTCCTTATATACTAAATTTTTATATGAAGTGAGGATAAAAAGAAACATATGATTAATTTCAAATGCTTGTTGATATAAAAAATGACATATGATAAATTTCAGATTAAAAAAGATTTTATGAAAAATGACATGTGTTTAATTTCAGAAATTATTGCTTATCTTAAATTGTTTAATTTAGTTTCTAGGATTGATATTATTAAAATACATATGTTTAATTTCAAATTATTAAATTGTTTAATTTAGTTTCTAGGATTGATATTATTAAAATACGTATGTTTGATTTCAAATTAAAAAGGGATTTTTGATTAGAGGACATGTGTTTAATTTAAAAATATCATTTATCTTAAATTGTTAAATTTAATTTTTTGGGATTGATATTTTGCTTTATGCTATTTTATTATTAAAAGACATATGTTTAATTTCAAAATATTATTTATCTTAAATTGTTTAGTTTGATTTTGGGATTGCCATTTTTACGATGTGTGATTTTATTATTTAAAAAAAAAGGTTTTAATGATTTATGGTTTAAAGATTGTAAAATTAGAATGTGGTTATAAAACTATTAAGGAAGGCGACAATAAACAATAAAATATGGTCTACTGTCAGATGTTTGGTTTCTTGATGAGAAACACAACATAACTTCCCTTTTTGATTAGAAAGATTTTAGGGTTTTTTTGGTAAATCTTAAAATCTTTCGTTATAAGTATAGGTGTATATATAACATATAATGCTGTTTTGTGTATTATATAGAACGTAGTGTGCTGTCTGTCTGGTTATCTCCTTTGGATTTGGGGTTGCCGTGTGGTCATCTTGCGTTTTGTGGTTATCTTGATGATCTCATCTTAGCATTTTTCTTTTAATTTTGACTGCATAAACTGATCCTTGTGGGAGTCGGACATTAATTAGGTTCTTATAATTTTTATTTATATATATGTATATACTACAGCAAGTCTTGTGATGTACATAATTTATGTATATAAGTTTACCTCATTATAACATTTTATAATTTTATAATTATTGAAATTTTTTTTTTTTTTTTTGTAATTTTTATTTATAATAGGAATTGATAAATTTGTTTTTTTTTTTTTTTGCTTTTTTATATTAATTTTCTTGTAACATATATTAGCTTAATTTTATTTTAAAGTAGATTTTATTTTTCATTTTCTTAATATAATATTTCGTTTTTTATTAGTGGTTAGTTATTAGTTAGTTATCTTTTTCCTTCTAATGTTTTTGTTATTAATGTTAATTCTTCTTAGAAGTAAAAAGTTTGAGGTATTGTCGTCTCTAAAAAAAAATATCGCTTGAAGAGCTGTTAGTTTTTGGGATTACCGAAAAATTGTAGATTGAACTTGTTCTTTTCCAATGGTTATTTGTTAGTTGTACTTGAAAAAGAAAAAGTTAATCAATTAGCGTTTGGGTTTAAAAAAAATTTGAGTTTTCTAATCTACTGATAAAGGATGTTTAATTTTTTTTTTCTGTGTACTATTTCTTTTTTGTACTTTTTGTTATTTTTGCGCTCTTTATTTTGTTTTATTTATTTATATATTTTTTTTTTTTTTGCATCTTTAAAATTTTTTATTTAGTGCATCTTTATGATGTCTTTTATTGTAAACATTTTTTTTTTGTTTTCAGAATGTTTGATATATATATTTTTGTTTATTTTAATTTTTTTTTTTTTTTTTTTTTTGTGCATCTTTATGATGTCTTTTCTATTTTATTTTCGGGTGTAATTTTTTATTTATTTATTTAATAAGTCTATTGTTATGAACTTTGACGTGTCTGTTTTTTACTTTAATTGTTGTATTGGTGTCTGAATCAACACTTATAACTCTGTATGGGCCTAACCAAAGCGGATCTTGCTTTGTTTTTCGGGCTTCATTTCTTACCCATACTAGGTCGTCTGGTTGTATGTCAATTTTGTTGAGGTTTTTGTCGTAATGACGTTTAGTTATTTCTTTCTTTTTAATAAGGGTTTCTCTAGCTATTGCGTGGGCTACTCTTAGTTTTGTTTTAAGTTCGTTGACGTAGTCGTCATAATTATAAGTTGATTCTGGGTCTTTTTTAATTGCGCTTGGGATTAGTGCTGGTCGTCCGTAAATGAGTTCGTGAGGAGTATAATTTGTCGAGCAGTGAGGAGTAGTGTTGTATACAAATATAGTATAGTGGCACATTTCGTCCCAATTGTTGTGGTCCATATTTGTGAAATTTCTTAAGTATTCTTTGAGAGTGTTTTGAGATTTTTCTAATGCTCCATTTGTTTCAGGGTGGTATGCTGTCGTGGTGATATGTTTGAGTTGTAAAAGTTTGCATATTTCTTGAAATGTTTTACTCATGAAATTACTGCCTTGGTCTGTAAGTATTTTTTCTGGAATACCGTATTTGGTTATGTAATGTTCACAAAGGGCTTTTGCGACTGTGACTGAGTTTTGATTTGGAATCGGGATTGCTCCTGAAAATTTTGAAAGATCGTCTTGGAATGTTAGTAGGTAGTTATTAAATTTTTCTGTTGTGGGTAGTGGTCCTACTATGTCAAATGCGACTCTTTGGAAAGGGTGCTGTGAAGTAGTTGTGAGTTGCAATGGGGTTTTAGTTTTTTTGTGACTTTTATTCCTTTTGCATTGGGAACATTCTTTTATGTGTTTGTTTATGTCAAGTAACATTTTGGGCCAATAATATAACATTTTTATTCGTTTATATGTACGCCATGTACCTGCGTGTCCACCTAACGGGAGGTTATGATATTCATGTAGTATTTGTTTCCTTTTCTGTTGATCGAGAACTATTTGTATTTTGTGATTAGCTGTGTTAACTGTTTGGTCTTGGGTTGTAGTATTGTTTGTGTTCTGTGGAGTTTTTATGTGTGAGGTTGTGTTATTATTCGTGACACTTGTATTAAGTTGCTGAGTTTTACTTTGTGCGCGTGTGAGTGCTAGTACTTGATTGAATTTTATTCGACTGAGTGCGTCGGCATTTGTATTAGACTTTCCAGATTTGTGTATGATTTCGTAATTATATTCGGATAGTTTAAGATTCCATTTGAGAATACGATTAGGGATTTTTGTTAGATTTCCTGTTAACGGTTTATGATCTGTGACTGTTGTGAATTTTTTACCGTACAGGTATGGTCTAAAATTGTCGACGGACCAGTAGATTGCTAACATTTCCTTTTCAATTGTAGAATAGTTTCTTTCTGATTTGCCTAGGGCTCTGCTAGCGTATGCTATTGGTAAATCGTTTGTTGAGTACATCTGTGACAGTACTGCTCCTAGACTATAATCGCTTGCGTCTGTTGTTAATATAAATGGTCGTGACATGTCTGGATATTGGAGTAGTGGTGGGTTAATTAGTTTGTGTTTTATTGTTTTGAAAGCATTTTCACAATCTTCTAAAAATTTAAAGGTGTTTCCTTTACGTGTTAGTTTTGTCAGTGGTTCTGCAATTTCTGAAAATTTTGGAATAAATATACGATAGTAATTTGCTAATCCTAGAAATGATTGGATTTCTCTGACGTTCCTTGGTGTTGGGAAATCTTGAACTGCTTGAGTAGTGGTGGGGTTTGGTTTGATACCGTCTGGAGAAATAAGATGTCCTAGAAAGGTTATTTGTTTCTGTAAAAATTGGCATTTTGTGCATTGAAGTTTTAAATTATTTTTACGACAGATTTCAAAAACTTCTTGTAACTTTTGATTATGATCTCTTAAATTTTTTCCATAAATGATGACATCGTCTAAATATATGAAACCTTTAAGACCTTGAAATCCACGAAGAATGTTGTTGATCATTCTTTGAAAAGTTGCTTGGGCGTTTTTTAATCCAAATGGCATTCTTTTGAATTCGAAATGTCCATAATCGGTACTGAAAGCAGTTTTGTGTGCGTCTTTGGGGTGCATTTCGATTTGGTGGTAGCCGCTAGCCATATCTAAGGATGAAAAATATTGTGCGTGACCAAATTGGTCTAGTATGTCGTTGATATTGGGTAGTGGGAATGAATCACCTATTGTTACTTCGTTTAGTTTCCTGAAGTCTACTACTACTCTCCATTTAGGTTTACCATCTTTGCCGGGTTTTTTAGGAACTGCTAGAAGTGGGCTGTTGAATGGGCTAATGCTGGGTTGGATTTTACCTTCTTTTAGCATTTCAGAGACTTGTTTATTTATTTCGTTTTTGTGTATTTGTGTATTTGGTAGGCGGTATCTTTGTACGTGTACAGGTTTTGTGTCTGTAAATAAGTTTATGTTGTGCTGTACGCCTTTGACGCTAGTAAGTTCTTCACCTTCTAAGTGGAAAATGTCTTGGTATTCTAAGCAAAGTGTCATAATAGCCATGTTTTCTTCTATGTTGTTAGTGTGATCAAGATTTTCGATTAAGGTTTTTGTTACTAATTCTTTGTGATTTTGGTTAGTGAACGAAGGGTGTTCTTCTAATATATGATTAGAAATTAACTCCATTTCTGGTTGGATTTCGAGTATTTGTACATCGTATGGAGGTGTGTTAGCTATTAGTATTTTTGCTTTGTAATCAGTTGGATGAAGTAGCATTTGTGGGATGAATATTCCTGGGTATGGTTCGTATGCTGGACATATGCATGGTTGGTCTGTGGAAGTTGGTATTTCTAAGCAAGTTTCACTGCGGGCTGTTAGTGTATACTTGTACTGTGGGAAGTTTGAAAAGTTTATTAAGTTATCGTTTATTCTTAATTGATTGGTGCTATTAAGTATGTCGACCTTAAATTTATTGATAAATTCTTGGCCTAGAATTCCGTCTTCTGGGATGGGGAATTTATTTGATACGACTTGAAAATCGTGTTCAATAGTTAGATTGTCATTTAATTTTAATTTCAGGTTGGTTGAGCCTTTTGTCATGATTTGTTCCTGACTAATACCTGTTATTATGATTGTGTTAGAAGTATCTATGTCACTTTTGTTTGTGTGTTGTTCCTTAATTAAAGATATACCTGCTCCTGTATCAATAAGTAGGTTTGGCTTTGATAGTGGTGTGGTTGGGGATACAGTATTTCTGTTTAGTGTACATGTGGATATAATATTCAATAATTTGGGTTGCGATTTGTGTTCTGGGTATAGTAAATTTCTCATAGATTCACTGAAGTCTATTGGTTCGTGTTTTAATTTGTCTGTCTCTGCTTCTTCTGGGATTATTTGTAAAATTTGGTTTTTTGTAAAACTTGTTTGATTATTGTTGTTTGGGGGGTTAAGATTGTTACCGTTCTTGATTTTTCGTTCTAGAGTTTGAAAGAAATCTACTTGACAAGGTAGTGTGTTGACTATAGTGTGTTTTGGTCTCAAGTGAAGTGATTTTTTATAAAATTTATTGTTGCAAAATGTATTATACTTAGTTTGTGGGAGTTCTTGTATTTGTGTCAGGCTAGTGACGTGCGTTGTTTGTGCCTTGCTGATGGCGTTTAGTGGTTGCGTCATGCTGGTGACGGTTTTTATTTGAGCTATGCTGGTAGCGTTTTGTGAGTGTGTCATGCTGGTGACGTTTTTTGTTTGAGCCATGCTGGTAGCGTTTTGTGAGTGCGTCAGACTGGTGACGGCTTTTATTTGAGCTATACTGGTAGCGTTTTGTGAGTGCGTCAAACTGGTGACGGCTTTTGTTTGAGCTATACTGGTAGCGTTTTGTGAGTGTGTCATGCTGGTGACGTTTTTTGTTTGAGCCATGCTGGTGGCGTTTTGTGAGTGCGTCAGACTGGTGACGGCTTTTATTTGAGCTATGCTGGTAGCGTTTTGTGAGTGTGTCATGCTGGTGACGTTTTTTGTTTGAGCCATGCTGGTGGCGTTTTGTGAGTGCGTCAGACTGGTGACGGCTTTTGTTTTAGTTATGCTGGTAGCGTTTTTTGTTTGATTATATGTAAGTATTTGTTTATTTTGCTTTGATTTGGTAACAACGGGAAAATTTTTAAGGTATATGCTTGGAATTATACCCGCTGGGAGAGAATGGTAATTTTGATAGTTTTTTGATTGTCGTTTGGTTTTAATAAGCGGATCCAATTTCAGAGTCTCTCCTGTTACTGGTTGGATCCAGTGGAGTTTCCCTGTTGTGGCTCAGTTTCTTGGGTTTGTGGTCTAATAGTGTTAATTTTTAAGTTTTTCAGTGTTTCTTCTAATTCTGTGGAAGCTTGAGGTTGCAATCTTCCATCGCTTGGGTTGTATGATCTTGGTCGAAATTTGTTTCTACATTCTTCAAAAGTGTGATTTCGAGTTGTTTTGCAGAATGAGCAATATTTAATGGGCCATTGTTGAGTTTGGTTTGGGTAGCGTGGTTGTCTATAATTATTGAAGTTGGGGCCTTGCATTTGAGGTAAATACGGTTTGGATGTGTTGTGTTGATTTGATAATCTATTGTAATTGTTTTGGGTTGGTGGTTGGGGATTTGGGAGGAAATTCTGTTGTTCAACTTGTGAGAAAAATTGGTTTTTGTATCTATGATTTGCGTCTTTGAAAGTTGCGTTAGTTAAATATGGTTTTGTTGTGTATTGTTGTCTACTTTTTTCTGAAGACAATCTAGTTCGACAAACGTCCCATGTGTGGTATGGTTTATTGCAGTAGTTGCAGATAGTGGGATGTTGGGTATGAAGATTTGGATATTTAGGGTGTGAATTCAAAATCGTCATTAATGTATTTTCGATTAATTCTGCTTCGTCTACGATTCCGTCTATTGTATTCGCTTTACTTAGTGCTATTCTCTCTTTTAATATGTTATTTGTTAATCCTTTTTTGAACAAAAGAATTGCATTGTCTGTAATGTGTCTCTTGTAGGTGGCATCAATCTGATTGATTTCATATTTTTGTTTGTATCCGTTAGTATATTCTGTGAGATTGTGATTAAGCCTTTGGCCGAAGTTTTTAAGGGATTCGTTTGGTTTCTGTCGAGTTTCGTTTAGAATTCTCGATAGTTCATCGAAAGATTGTGTTTGACTATATATACTGATAAGTTCAACTTTAAGTTCTTCATAGGTGGTGATAGTTTTGTCTTGGATGCGTGTGAATGCATCTCCTGTGATTCTTTGTTTGATTAATCTATCAAAAAGCAATTTTTCTGGTTCTGAGAGATCAGCTATTGTACTATCGGCTTTGTTTATAAATCTTATTAAATCTGCTCTTACTGTCGTTAGATTCTTCCCATCGAATTCAGGGACAGAACCTGCTATATATCGTTGTAGTTCGAGTCTGTTCATAATTGTATTTTTTTTATTCAATTGGATTAAGTTAACTTGTTGTTCGTCGTCCCAATCTTCCGTGATTGGTAAAATATGTTCGATTTTTGGGATTGTTGGTTCTTGCAGTGGTTTTTTACGAGTAGATCGTAGAAAATGTCCGTGTAGATATTTTGGGGTTTTTTTTTTCATAAACTTAACTAATTTGCAACAGGTGCGAATTCTACAGCGTCAATGTTTTATAAAAAGATTGTTTTGTATGTGTTGAATATTTTATAAATGAAATGTTTTTATTATAGAAATGTTTAATAAAAATATATTGGTTTTATTTATATGAGTAAAGATTGTATTGAAAGTAGTTGATTATTTTATTTAGCTATTAAATAGCTTTTGTTAGTAAGTAGGTTTTATTGTTTGTGGTTATGATACTAATTACTCTCCCTTTGCCTTAGGTATGTGAGGGAACGTTATTCAGTTATTCCCTGAGCTTTCGTATCAGTTATATAATTATTTTACTTACCGGTAGTTGATTATCCTTTCAATTTTCTGATTTTAAAAGAACTTGTTTTTACTCAATTTGATGTATTTGGTATCTCGATTAACACTGACTAACAACTGATTTTTTTTATAATAATTTGGTCCTTATAATTTAAAATTTTAAATTTTTATATGAAGTGAGGATAAAAAGAAACATATGATTAATTTCAAATGCTTGTTGATATAAAAAATGACATATGATAAATTTCAGATTAAAAAAGATTTTATGAAAAATGACATGTGTTTAATTTCAGAAATTATTGCTTATCTTAAATTGTTTAATTTAGTTTCTAGGATTGATATTATTAAAATACATATGTTTAATTTCAAATTATTAAATTGTTTAATTTAGTTTCTAGGATTGATATTATTAAAATACGTATGTTTGATTTCAAATTAAAAAGGGATTTTTGATTAGAGGACATGTGTTTAATATCAAAATATCATTTATCTTAAATTGTTAAATTTAATTTTTTGGGATTGATATTTTGCCTTATGCTATTTTATTATTAAAAGACATATGTTTAATTTCAAAATATTATTTATCTTAAATTGTTTAGTTTGATTTTGGGATTGCAATTTTTACGATGTGTGATTTTATTATTTAAAAAAAAAGGTTTTAATGATTTATGGTTTAAAGATTGTAAAATTAGAATGTGGTTATAAAACTATTAAGGAAGGCGACAATAAACAATAAAATATGGTCTACTGTCAGATGTTTGGTTTCTTGATGAGAAACACAACACTGTGAACCCTATGAACATCAAGCCCGGTAGCATATGCCTGATGAGATGGATTTGATCTTTTCGATCACGCAGTCATTCAATGACGTCATCAGATCGAAACCGGCCTAGTGGATTACAAAATATAAAAAACAACAACTCGGAAGTACAACACAGTCTCATATTTACATAAAAGAGCTACTCGCTTCAAAACCTTGTATACTGCCAGGTTTGGGGTGGAGCATATGGCATTGCTCTTTAATTGCTGGATAGAGTTCAGCAGCGTACGATCCGAATAATACGTAACTCCAGACTTACGAAAGATCTAAACTGCTTACAGCACCGCAGAGATGTTGCTAAACTCTGCGTGTTCTATAGATTAATAAATGTTCTGCAGAATTAAAGCCTAAAGGAGAAAACACCACCATTTGTTACGCCAGGACGGGTAACTCGAAAAACGCTCAATGCGCATAGGTTAACGGAGAAGTTGCCGAAACCACGAACTAAAGATGCAGAGCGCAAATTCATTTATCGAACATCCAGGAAGTGGAATTCGTTATCCGGTTTTCAGTTTTCGTTTGAGTATATAAATGCACAAGTTTAAGGCAGCTATCAACCTTTATTTTCAGAACGGCAGGAGCTCTGACAGTTACGGTACTATGCCCGTTTGATAAAGATGTTTTTGCAAAATGTATTAATTGCTTACAGTCACATCCAGCAAATTACAAGGAATATGAAATAGCTAAGGAGCTACAGAGATTAAGAGATAAATCTCGAAAGCAAAATCCAGTAATACCGGAAAAAAAACTAATCAAGCAAAGAGGTGAAACCAAATAAAACGGGAGAACGTAAACTTTACTCGCAAGTACTAATGCCGAAAACAATAATTTCAAGGAGCACTGAGGATACAACCGTGCTTCAAAAGATATTTATAAGCATAGAAGCACTTAACATTAGACTAGCTTCACTAGAGAAATGTCTAGAAGCCCTAAGTCATAGGCTAGACAAACAGACCTCTCTCAATGAAATGGCAAAACAGACCTCTCTCAATGAAAGAGAATGGATCTCTATTAAAATTTCTAAAACAGCAATAAATAAAACATTAAGAATAGTAACCTGGAATGCAAACGGGCTAATGCAACATCTTCCAGAACTAGAAGTTTACCGTACCCTCTTACTGATATCAGTAAGTCGGTATCTGTTTATAGAGAGGATTTCGTCGAGAAACACTGAAAATCACAACACTTTTTTAATTTTTTAATTAAAAACCACTATTTAATCTTCACTTTAACAATATTCATTATATTCTAAATTTTTAAGTTTTAATTCAATTTAAGTTAATGTTTATCATCCAAAATTCTCTCTCGTAATGACGCTCTGTAATCTGACGAGTTACCACATTTTTTTTGTTTTATTTTTTTAAAAATACCGTTCGTTAATTTTATCTTTTTAATATGTGTATGTATAGATAATAATTACATATTTTGCAATTGCATTTTTGTATTGCCAATTTGTACCACCAACTTAAATTATAAAATGCATTAGTGATTGTGCTACTTGAATCGAGGTGTCACTATTAGTCGCTGTTATTAATTTGTGTCGGTTAATTTTTAAATTTAAATAATCAGCCGATACAGTAGAGGAATTATACGATGAATATGTATTTTAAATTTCGATCGATTTCTGTCATTAGTGACGCCAAATAATTCTGCTTTTTAGTTATTAAAAGTAAGATGTTCTATATGATTGGTAAAATATGCCATCCCAATCTTATCCTGCAAAATTTTTAATAGCTAAAAATGAATCTACGGTTGCAAGTCACAAGACCGGTAACACAATATGTTGCTTGTATGGTCGACATATTCATTGATGTTATTTGGTAGCGCACGAAATTTGTAATAAGTTAGAAAGTAAGAATGAATTTACCAATTTGTAGTAGTTTTACTATGTGGAGTGTTCATTTTGAAGTTGCTAGTTTGTTGCAACTACATGGCATTCAGACCAGAAAATAAAGTGATCTGAAGTCTAGGTCAATCTTCTAAATTGTCTGGTTTATGCATTTGGATAACATAATATTCCATAAGCGGGTTTTAGTCGGTCAATAAAGACAGATTGACTTTTGCCTTTTATATTTATAATAAACTGCTTACGAAGACATCGAATAACCTAATACGGGCCTTCATAAGGTGGTTGTAATCCCGTTTTAACTTTATCTACTCGTACAAAAATGTATTTGTATTTATCCAATGATTTGGGAACGAAAATGACATTTTTTTTTGTTAGTTGAGTAGCTGTGGGAATGATGTTTTTCATTGTGGTGCTGGTGCGTGGTTTGTCTATAACTGTGGCTTGAGTTGGGAACAGTGGAAGAGGATTATCATTTATCAACAAAGAACTCGCCAGGAAGTTTTAAGGGTTGTCCATAGACAAGTTCGGCTGGTGCGCACTTTAAAGCCTCCTTTACCTTTCAATAATTGGAATTTCAACCATTCCATTTGCTTGTAGGTGATACGACGTTGTCCGTATGCGATTTGAGCCTAGGAGCTTAGTTAACTCTGCGAAAATTGTGTTCCTTGATCTTTTGTAATCTGTGCAGGAACACCGAATCGCGATACATAGTTTGCGACAAACGTCGTTGCAATGGTTGCTGTTGACATATCGGGCATACAGTATGCTTCTGGTCAGCGCTTAAATCTATCGACGCACGTTAGTAAAAATGAATACCCATTGGATAGTGGTAGCGGTCCTACAATATCCAAATGGATGTGCTCGAATTTTCCTGCTGGGATATCGAAATTTGAATGAGATGATTTTGTATGACGATGTACTTTTGCTCGTTGGCAGGATAAACACGATTGAGTCCATTGAGAAACATCTTTGTTTATGCTCGGCCAAATATAGTTCACTGATTAATTTACGGGTAGCGCGTACTCCAGGATGAGAAAGATTGTGTAATGATATATTTTTTTATTTTGTTTTATTTGGGTGCAGGGCGGACTTCTATACTATCCTAGCTCCTTGTAATTGTCAGAGCTCCTGCACCCAACGCGCGATGTTTCAAGTAAAGGTTGATAGCGGCCTTAAACTTATTCATTTATATGTCAACGGAAACTGAAAACCGACCAACGAATTTCACTTCTTAGATGTTCGAAAAAAAATTCGCGCTTTGTCTCTTCAGTTCGAGGTTTTGGCAGCTTCACCGTTAACCTATGCGCATTAACCGTTCCTCGTGTTACCCGTCCTGGCGTAACAAGTTGTGGTATTTTCTCCTTTAACCCTGCAGAACATTTACCATTTAAAATCTATAGAATAAGCAGAGTTCTGCAACATCTCTGCGGTGTTGTAGGCTGTCTAGTTCTTTTGTAAGTCTGGAGTTTCGTATTATTCGGATGGCACGCCGCTGAACTCTATCCAACAATTGGAGAGTAGTGCCATATGCTCCATCCCAAACCTGACAGCAATATTCTATACACGGTCTAATAAAGGTTTTACATATCTGGAGAACCTGATGCGATATAAAAAATGGGCGATTTGTACCCGTCGATGTTTCGCAGTAAATCTCTACACCTGGTAATGGTTTGAAAAGCCTCAACTGTTGGTTTGAAAAGCCTCAACTGTTCAACTGTTGTTGTTTCGATGTGCGTGGTGCGAGATAAAGTATCTGCCCCACATTTTCCTTACCTTGCATATGCTGGGTGTCTGTTGTAAATTAACTGATGAAATCCAAGTATCGCGATTGTCTTGGGGTTCTCTCAGTTTTAGAATTAATTGCTCTTGTCAGAGGTTTGTGGTCTATATAAATAGTAAATTCCCTTCCCTCGACAAAGTATCTAAAGTGTTTTATTCCTAAATAACTCGCGAGTAATTCCCTGTCGAATACGGAATACTTTCTTTCAGCATCTGAAATTTTCCTCATAAAGAAACTCAGTGGCTCCCAACATTTATTATTATATTGCTGCAATACTGCGCTAACGGCAGTATTAGAGGCATCTGTCGTTATGTTTAATTTGGCTTGGTTCAGCGGATGAGCTAATAACATGATGTTACCCAATTCATTTTTTAATCGCTGAAATGTGTAACAAAAGGAAAATTTGAGTTTGCAGACATTTCTTAAGTAATGAAGTGTAACTTCAATTATCACATCAGTTATCAGATATCCAGGTCATTTTAATGTTTCTGAGCGGTCATTTTGCCGGCAAAAGCTCAGGGGATGCGTGGGTGTTTCAGAAACATGACATGGATCTAGTTGGACCTCAGGATGTTGATGCACCAGACGGGAATGCGACTACATTTCTTTCTTTTACTCACCCTTGTACCTATACCTACCTTGAACACATCACTAGCTCACAATAACTCTTTTCTTAACTCATTTCACTTCACTGGTTGGTGCACACACAAAAAAAAGAAAAATATTTATCAATGAAAATAAAATAAAAATGAAAAAAGAAGAGGACAACGCAATTTAGAAAATTTTGACAGAAAATATGAAAATAAAGATAGGTTTTCTCTAAGATGAATAATTCTATTTTATTTTAGTACAAAAAAAAAATTCAACCCACCACCAAAAAAAAAAAAATAATAAAATAGATTATAAAAAAAATAATAAAAAAAAATAATTAAAATTAAGTAAAACTAACAAAATTACGTATATATACAAGATGTCGTTGCGGATCCGTTTCCATCTATCGAGGTAATCACTATTGGATAATTCATATAATTGAAACTCGTATTATTATTATTATTATAACTATTATTATTACAACTATTATTATTATTACTATTATTATTATTACTATTATCATAACTATTAGTATTATTACTATTATTATTATAACTATTATCAGCACTAATTCTCCGGTTCGGTATAATTGCGGTCGACCTTATTATAATTATTTATGGGAACACTATCGTCAATTTTCATTTTTCTGGAATACACTTTTAAATACAATATTTAATATATTCTAACTTTTTAACTTTAATTCAATGTTTATCATCCAAAATTCTATTTCGTAATGACGCTCTGTAATCTGACGAGTTACCATATATTTTTTGTTTTATTTTCTTAAAAATACCGTTCGTTAATTTTGTCTTTTTAATATGTATGTTTATAGATAATAATTACATATTTTGCATTTGCATTTTTTGTATTGCCAATTTACACCACCAACTTCAATTATAAAATGCAATAGTGATTGTGCTACTTGAATCGAAGTGTCACTATTAGTCGCTGTTATTAATTTGTGTCGGTTAATTACATGGGCGTATGGTACATGGGCGACTGTGTTCTCGCAAACTAACACCTTATCTCCCAACATTTCCGAGAGATGTGTCCTGTTTTGTCACAAATCCAACATCTGATTTTACTATTTCCATCTCGGAATCTCGTTGTCCGCCATTTATCTGCTGGTTTGATGTTACTTTCTTGTTTGTGACTGACTGCTTGTTCCACTTCTACACGACGTACCTTGACTGCTGGTTTGATGATGTTGTTTACAGTCCCATTTGTGAGTGCACACGCGTTTTTTTTTCGCGAACGTTTCTTTTGGCGACAATAACACTGCACGTCTCGGATCAACCTCCCGTATTCCATCGGTGAAAGCGTCGATCTTGATTCTCTGCGTGTATTCACTCACCATGTTGTAGTGGGCGAGGTGCACTAACCGCTCGATATCAGCCGCATACTCGTGGATCCTCTTACTCTTTGACATCGTCCCTCCAATTCTATACGGTGAAGTTTCCGTCGGTGGTCACCTCCACATTTACGCTCCAAAGCGAACACGATTTTGCCGTAATCCTCTCGTTCATATTCCGGCACGATCCGACGTAGTTCCGCGCAGCACTTCCCTTTCAAGCACAGTTAATGCTGCCACTCGATTCTCCTCACTCCAACCATTCCTTGGAGCCGCCATTTCAAATTGGAGTTTGAAGATGTTAAATGGCGTGGTTTCGTCGAACGTTGGTGGCACTGCCGTTGGATTTTAGATCCATGTGCTCTTTCTCGATTCTCATGAGTCATTGATCTGCCACCTCAAGTTGTTCGTCTATCTCGATTTTGATGGTCTCGACTTTTGTGTTAAATGTCGTGGCCATTTCTCGAAACTTCTCATTTGCACTTTCCTCTTGTTGTTTCAATCTACCGAACAACGGAAAGGCTCTCGATCTTTCCGTTGTTCGGTTGTCATGATCTCTTGTTCCGCCAACAATTTTGCTTGAGCGGCTCGTATTTGGCCCTTCAAACTTCCTTGATCCATTGTTATGTTCTTTTCGAGGCTGCCGATAATTTGTTGTGTTTGTAGTTGCATTTGTTCCATTACAGCTATTAATTGTCCCATATCGAAACCTCCAGATGTTGTTGGAGTGGTTTCCCTTACGGCGGCATTCTCGTCTTCCGCTCGGGTCGTTGATACCATTGTTACTTCAAATTAAATTCATGTTGATCAGACTCAACATTTCCTTCTACCAAAGGAGCACGAAGTCTAAGCTTCGTGTCGGTTGACCACAGTTGATATATTTCGCTGGTCCAACTCCCTCTTTAATTCTGCCACTTTCAAGTCCGATAATTTCATTTTAAATATTCACAATCACACCGCTGTCACCATCTGTTACGATTTCGCCGAATGTTTATTCAAATTATTTATCCGGTTCAATCACTAGATTGTAAATGTTAAACTCGCAAACTTTAATTTTTACAATAAATTTATTTCGCAATAAATTCCACAAATATTTCACAAGTAATTATTATTACACTTATTTTCCACAGTAATTATAACTTTAATTATTTAAACCAGAGAGTCAAACCGGAGCCGAATTGAAAACCGAAAACCGAAAATAAACGTTATTTTTTATGAACCGAAAACCGGAACAGAAACAAAATAAATTAAAATAATTAAACCGTAACCGAAATCGGAGTGATATTTGAATTTCGTTTTTTTCGTTCTTTTCCGATTCGGTTTTTAAATTTTTTCTGTGTGGTTTGATTTTATTTCAATTTAGTATTATCAAAGATTATTATATACTATAAAGATGGTTCAATCAGAGTAAAATTTTAAAATAATAATTCTGGGTACCACTACATAGTGACGAGTACCTCTGACCTTGAAAAATAAAACAAAACAAATTTCGTTCATACTATACATTTTTGCTTTGTTTGGGTCATCTTCATGTAAATTTTTTGATATTATGTACAGAACATTATTCTCCCAATTCGTTTCTATTTCATATGTTTAACTAATGGGTATTTTCTAGAAATGTCAAATACATATACATACATTACATATCCGTAAAGCCGAACATAAAATTATAAATTTTCGGTAAGAAGCACACCTGTTTGTTACAGCGGTTTGTTACTTTAATAACAATTAAAAACAATCTTAGATAAATTTAACATTTTTTAAGTGTTTCTTATTATTTTAATTTAATATAAAATTGTTTTCATATAAAATTTATTTCATTTTCAAACCGGTTTTAAACCGGTTTTGAAACGGAAATGTAACCGGAACATAATAATCTTGAAAAACCGGAGTAGAACCAGAACGAAAAATAGAAATCAGGAACCTAACCGCAAACCGGAACGAAATCAGTTTCGGTTTGACTCTCTGATTTAAACACTTGACATTCACTTATTATCACTTCCCGATAGTAACACTTTAAAATTCCAAATTGTACAGAATCGTAATTTAAATGTCTACACCTATTTATACTACGTAAATCCTTGTGGACCATGCCATTACCGTTTACATCACTTCGTGAATATTCTTTTCGTCGTTTTTTAATCGCTCCGCCCATTTCATTCTTTATTATTATTTGGTTCGTATATCTTAACATTTGGTTACAGGTTAACCCCTAAACTACTGCTATAAATTAGTTTTAACTCTTTAATTATTTGTATACAAATTTTCATGCATAATAAACCTTTGCACTTTAACTTGAGCTGACTAAGTGGATAGTAGTAGTGAAATATGAAATAAAAGTATTATTTAAACATACAAAATTTTAGAAAGATATTAATAACGCATTATAAATATTTTAACATAAATTACAAAATAGTAATCCTAACCTAACTTCAAGTAGTAATTTAATACTTCCCGGTAAGTTTTAACGACATAAGTTGAGTTTATAATTAATATAAATACTATGGGGAAAATAGTAATAACTATTTGACCCGACTACATGTATCAACAACATTTTCATATTCTGATACTTATTCAGATTTAAACCATCAGACAAAAAAATAAAACTAACCAACACATTTTATTTTATACATTACTCAAGGTTATAGTAGCTAAAGACAACATGAACATGTTAAAACTAGGAAAAGCATTGCAAATAAATAGTATCAAAGGTATTGAGTCAATAGAGCAAACATTCAAAAACCTGGCACGTATCTTTTTTCACCACCACTTGGACGCAAACTTCTGCATTGATTTGCAAAAACTGAGAAACTTGAACGAATACAACGCTTTCACCCTGGGATAACCAAATCGAACAATCGACAGATAACTTAGGAAACAAGATAGCAGACCTAATCACAGACAACAATATATACATTTTAAATTACGGTAATCACACTAGACAGAATAAATACAGACATACCAAAACTACGCTAGATATTACACTGTGCACGAGCAATTTTGTAACAAACTCACTTGGGAAATAAAGACGGACAATCTAGGTAGTGATCACTTTCCTATAATTATGAAATACATCATTAACGTCACAGCCACAAAACAATTAACAAACTGGAAAAAATACTGTAAGAATTAAAACTAACACTAAATAACCACATTACAGATATTGAAAAACACATAGATGATATTATTAACAGCAACACAACAACAATTACTAGAAAAGGTAAGTTCAGGCCAAAACCATGGTGGAACGAATATTTGCAAAGACTATGGAAAATAAAACAGGGAAAACAACAAACGTACAATAACAACAAAAAACTTTATGCTGCAATAGAACTACGACAATCAATTCAGAAACCAAAACTACAAATAAAACAAGACAAAAAGACTTGCTGGAACGACTTCATAACGAAAATCAATCACAACACTAATAATTTAATAGTTTGGAAAGAAGTTAGTTTTTTATAATAGTTTTTTCATTCTGAAAAAGACAAAAAATACCGCATCAGGTCAAAGCAGAATCAGCTATAGGCTATTAAAACAAATAACCAAAACAAATCATGACTTCACCACGCTGATGACACAACACTTCAATAAAATCTGGAAGAGGCAAAAATACCCAAATAACTGGAAAGCGGCATATACAATAGAAATTTAAAAAAAAGGCAAAAACGATAGAGACTACATAAGTTTGATTACATAAGTTTCCACAAACAATCACAAATTGGGTCTCACAATAGTAGCTTACAAATAGACAAATAGTAATACAAAATTTAAAACATCCTATAACACAAACAACAAATTTCGGAATACCCCAAGGCAGGTGCTTGAGCCCAACACTCTTTAATAGGTATATATACCACAACAATTCACGAGCTCGGCAACAACAATAGGAAAATTTTCCAATTTGCAGACGACATTTGCATTATAATTACAGGCAAGAATTACGAAGAATTGCAAGCAATAACCAATGATACACTGACAGAATTTAAACCCTAGTAAAACTAATTTTTTAAGAATGTTTACAAATAAAAACAATTCAAATATAGTAAAACTGAAAATAGATAAGGTTGAGATAACGGAAAAAACAGACACGAAACTAATAAGTATAACTTTCTCCAACAGATATCTCGATCAAAACACTATACACAAAGACCGAAATTCAAAAATCCACAAACATAATAAAAATACTAGCTCATATGCAAGGAGAAGCACGCCCGGCAACTATGATAAATATCTATAAAGCAATCATAAAACGAAAACTCGATCACTAGATTGTGAATATTAAACTCGCAAACTTTAATTTTTACAATTACTGTGTTCCAATGGAAACCATTTACTACTCACAAGTACTTGTGAGTAGATAGTCTAGGGAACGCAAATTTATATGACAGCAGTAAAACATAAGCTTAAATAGGTTTGTGTTGTTTTATAATTTGATAGTGATAGCTGTCAATTTGTCAAAAAATGACAGAATTATAAACAATAATTAAATAAAAATAAAAAAATGACTAAAGAGTAAAGATTGGAGTTATAACAAAGGGAATGCATTAACATTATAATTATCATCTATTTTGACGATTAAATTTGTTTATTTGTTATTTGAATGAAAATTTATACTCTGACAAGCTCAAATATAAACATAAAATGACAGTTTAAAATAACCTAGTGATTCTTAAATCCATCTGTTTTTTTAAACAGTTTTTTTTTAAACTAAATACTCTAGCGTTAATTTTTTGCGTAGCTACTTTTATCATCTACACCACCATTTGACTATATGTAGATGTCAGTAGAAACAAGTACTTGCAAGTAGTTCACTCATGCCATTGGCACATGACTAATAAATTTATTCCGCAATGAATTCCTCAAATAATTATACTACAAATAATTACACTACAATGATTTAAACACTTCACTTTCACTCTTTATCACTTCCCGATATTAAAACTTTAAAATTCCAAATTGAACTATTTCGTAACTCAAATGTCTACACCTATTTATACGACATGTTGGCTAACGTTTGGTTGATCCCTAGGTGACCTCCACTTGTTCCTCCGTGGTATTACTCTAACATTTCTGCTATCCTGATTCTCGGTACCACCACCAGCGATTGTGTTGTTTTGCCATCGGAGATCTCCCATGTTCGCTTTAAGCAGCCATCTTCCATTGCCAAACTATCCCATTGAGCCCAATAAGCCTTGATAGTTGGGTCTTTATCCGCTATATGGCTTCATGTTGGTCGACGTTCTTCCTCTATGAATTTGATAATGACTGAAATCTGGATCCTCACTTTGCTCTTTGTAGATAACATCATCGGTCCATTCATTAGCTGGCAACATCTTCATTAGTCTGATGTAGACGATGTTTTCCTTGTTTTCTACTCGTCTGCAAAGTTTACAATCAACTCGACATGGGCGTCTTGACAATGCATCCGCATTTCCATGAGCGCTTCCTTTCCGATGTTGAATTTCGTAGACAACTACTCAATCGCTCAATCCACCGTGCTACTTGTCCTTCAGGATTTTTAAACTGAAGAAGCCATGTTAAGGCGCCATGATCTATTCTTAGCAGAAATGATTGGCCATAGAGGTAGGTGCGGAAAAGTTCTACACATTTCACTATGGCCAACAATTCTTTTGGCATATCCTGGCACAAATCGTCGTTAATATGTGATAGTCCGATGAAACTCCTTAGCTCATGTAAATTTAGCGGTCTTGGCCAGTCTTTTATGGCGGAGATGTTATCTTCATCTGTATGAATGCCGCTTGTTGTTATTTTGTGTACCAAATATTTGACTTCATCCCGGAACAAAACACATTTCTTCGGACCTAACTTCAATCCTGCTGATTGGATTTTTTCGAATACTTCCTAGAAGTTCTTTCCCAAGACAATGATGTCGTCCAAATATACCAGGCATGTTTGTCAGTATTCCTTTAAGTACGCGTTTCATTAGCCGTTCGAAAGTCGCAGAGGCGTTACAAAGTCCAAATGGCATAACGTTGAATTGCCATAATCCATGGTTCCATCCTTATTTTCCACCAATACTACTGGTGAACTCCATGGACTCGTTCACTGTTCAATTACTCCCGATGTTTGCATATCTGTTTGCACTTCTGCTTGCTTAGCCAATGGCAACTTTCTTAGCGCTTGTCAAATTGGTGTTGATGTTCCTGTGTCGATCCGGTGTTCAACCATATTTGTTCTGACATTATCTTCCGGTGCCCCACAAAAAATGCACATATACTTCTGGAGCAACTTCTTTGTTGCTTGTTTTTCTTCAGATGTTAATTGTTCCGTTCACTTCTGTGTTACTTCCTCCGTTATTTTCCGTTGTCGTTGATCCTTGGCATTTACACACGGATTCGCCTCCTCGCATTTTATAATGGTAGATACTTTCTTACCTCGGCCGATGATAGTTCCCTTTTTGATGGTTTTTATCATATCCGATAAATTAAGAGCCGGTATCGGAACTCTAAAGTCACAATCTGGTTTCACCAAAGCATTTCCGATGATAATCGCGTTAGTGTGTTATTCATCACTGTTAGCTTCCAGAACCCACTACCCTTCTGTTCCAGTTCTTCCATCCAATTTCCCCCAGACAACCGTTTCCGACTGTGGTTGCAGTTTCGTCTGATGATCGAATTTTATCCTCTTTACGATTGGATCCTTCCCGTTGTTCAGTTGCAAAAGCAGTACCGTAGCTCAACTGAACATCCCCCGTCGGACACCCAATATGAATCCTTTTCGTTTCATGAAGTCCATTCCCAGGATGACCTCATCGACAATATCCGCAACCAAAATTTCATGTTGAAAACTGATGTTCCCAATTCGTATTGTCACCTCCTTCTTTCCTTTAATAGCCCCACTGTCACCTGTACCCGTTTGTAACTTGCACTCTTCGGTGTCCAGCGTTATCATACTGAATCGTCCCTCTACCTCGCCACGTTATCATCGTCCCTCAGATATCACCACCTTTTGCCAATCTGGAATTGGGGATGAAGGTTGAAAGTTGCCACGTTGGTGTCGTCAATTTGATTGCTTTAATTTTACAGTAAATTTATTCCCCAATAAATTCCACAAATAATTATTATTGCATTAATTTTCCACAGTAATTATCACTGCAATTATTTAAACACTTCACTTTCACTTTTTATCATTTCCCCATATTAACACCAAAGACAATTGTCTTTGTTAACACTTTAAAATTCCAAATTGAACTGTTTCGTAATCCAAATGTCTACACCTATTTATAAGACGTAAACCCTTGTGGAACATTCCATTACCGTTTGCATCTTTACACTTTGCGAATATTTTTTTCGTCGTATTTTGTTCGCTCCGCCTATTTTATTATTTATTTTTATTTTGTTCGTATCTGTAAACATTTGGTTACAGGGTAATCCCAAAAGTACTGTTATAATTTTTGACTCTTTTTAATTATCACAGGTAACATCGGTGACTCGTCACACATGGGCCGAATCTCCAGTGACGCCTTTGATAATTAAAATGAGTTAAAAATTATAACAGAAAAATTAAACCAGTAGGAGTTACTCTGTAACCAAATGTTTACATATACATATTTCTATGGTTTACACATACGAACAAAAGAAAAATAAATAATGAAATAGGCCGAAAAGAGTATTCGCGAAGTGTAGAAATGCAAATAAAAATGGAATGTTCCACAAGGATATACGTCGTATAAATAGGTGTAGACATTTGAGCTACGAATCAGTTTTTGGAATTTTAAAGTGTTAATATTGAAAAGTGATAAAAAGTGAAAATGAAGGGTTTTAATAATTGTTGTGATAATTATGGTGGAAAATTAGTGTAAAAATAATTATTTGTTAAATATTTGTGGAAAATATTGTGAAATAAATTTATTGTAAAAATTAAAGTTTGCGAGTTTAATATTCACAATCCAGTGATCGAACCGGATTAATAATTTGAATAAACATTCGGCGAAATCGTAACAATTGGTGAAAGCGATGGCATTGTGTATATTTAAAATGAAATTATTGAACTTGAAAGTGAAAGATTTGAAGAAAGAGTTGGGACAGCGTGATCTACCAACTTCAGGCAACCGAAACCAGTTGCAGCTAGACTTCGCGCTGCTGTAGTAGAGGAAAATGTTCATACGGATCAACGTGAAATCAATACGGGGACATTGGATTCAACCGAAATTCAATAGGAGGAAGTAACAACGGAATCAACAACCAGAGCACAAGACCGGAATATCTTCGTTAAAGAAACTACTCCACAATATCTGGAGGTTTCGAAATGGGGCAATTATTGGCTGTAATGCAACAGATGCAGCTACAAACACAGCAGATGGTCGGTGGGCTCAAAACCGATATGATTACCGGCCAAGATCAATTGAAACCCGACTTGAGAGTTAGCAAATGCGAGTTGATCAAGTGAAGTTGTTGATCGATCAAGGAAGATTATTGGCTGAACATGAGAGCATGAAAACCGGCCAGGAAACCATTATGGAACGACTGGAACAAAAGGAGGAAAGTGTCAACGAGAAGTTCCGAGAAATGACCACGACATTAAACACAAAAGTTGACACCATCAAAATGACATAGATCAACTTTTAAGGCGGCAGACCAACGAATAATGAAGATCGAACAAGAGCTGATGGATTTAAAAACCAACGGTAGCGCTCAAATCACTCTAACAGCCAGCACAATAAAATTGAAACCAACGTTCGACGGAACTACACCATTTTATATCTTCAAACTCCAGTTTGAAATGGCGGCCTCAACAAACGGTTCTTGTGTGGAGAACCTGATGGCAGCATTAATTGTGGCGTTGAAAGTAAGTGAAAGTAGGAGCTGTAGCGTATGGAATTGAAGTGACAATGTCAAAGTATAGGATAGACGCTCCAGGAGTATATTGCTGACTCGATCGGTTAGTGCACCTCGCTCACTTCAACATGGCGGGTGAATACACAAAGCGGATCAATATCGACGCTTTCACCGATGGAATACGAGATCCCGATACTGTAGTATTGTCGCCAAAAGCAACGTTTGCGAAAGCCATCGTGTGTGCACTTACAAACGATATTGCAAACAACAGCATCAAACCAGCAGTCAAGGTACGTCATGTGTAATGTGTAACCAACAATCGGCCACAAACCAGGAAGAAACATCAAACCAGCAGATAATCGGTGGACAACGAGATTCCGAAATGGAAATAGTTGGGTTTGTGACAAAACAGGACACATCTCTTGGAAATGCTGGGAGATAAGGCGTATAAACGGGCACCATCACCGATGTACCGAAGGCCACCGGAGGAAAAAAAGTAGCAGCCGAGGAGGAACGCCAAACAACAACAAATGCGTTAACCGAGTAAGTGTCAGCTTTAAGGAGCAAAAGCTGACTCCCACAACCAAATGCTCCATAACCGTCATCCCCATTTCGACATCATCGTTATGGGTAAGAACTTCAACGAACATCTACGAAATCTAGAGGAAGTATTCGAAAGAATCTAATCAAATGGATTGAAGTTAAGTCCAAAGAAATGTGTATTGTTCCGAGACGAAGTCAAATATTTGAAACACCAGATAACAACTAAGCGGTATTCATACAGATGAAGACAAGATCTCCGCCATAAAGGATTGGCCAAGACCGTTAAATTTACATGAACTAAGGAGTTTCATCGGACTATGCACATAGGTTAGGTTAGGTTAAGTGGCTGCTACAGCACACTTAAACCGGTGACGGTCCGTTGTGATACCACAGGATCTTACTCCCCTTTTATCCTTATGAGAATAAGTTTGAGCTTCTTACGTAACGTCAGTCTCGCACATTACAGTTTTTTTCACATTACACATTACAGATTAGGGAGGCAGTCCATTAAGAATTTACCCAAATATTCATTTCTTTTGTGTGCCAAAGCCGGGCATGAGCATAGGATGTGGACTACCGTCTCGTCCTCCTCCTCATCCATACAGCTTCTGCAAAAGTCATTAATTTCTAGACCTAGCCCCCTCCCATGTTCCCCAAGAAGACAGTGTCCTGTGAGTATCCCCACGATCGTTTTAAGTTCACGTCTTTGTGAACTTAAAACGATCGTGAGGATACTACTTCGCACTTATTTCCCGTGCCCTTGAGCGTTTCAAGTTCAGCTTTGGCCAGAATTGTCTTGCAACTCTACATGAGAGGGTGTCCGTCCACCTATCGTTCGCTGAGGATTCCGCCTCTTTTTTAAGCACAGTCTTGAGTGCGTTGATGACTACTTTGTTCTTTCCGGTAGCAGTTGGAGAGTTGTACCGTGCCTCGCTAGTTCATCCGCCTTGCAGTTTCCCATAACGTCAGAGTGGCCAAAGACCCAGACTATCTGGATGTTGAAATGCTCACTCATCTCAGTTAAAGTTAGTGACTGTCCACATAAATTGCGATATCAGTCGAGGATACCACATTATGTCTCAACCAGTTCCGGACCTCCTCAATCGCTATCACCTCTGCCTGGTACACACTGCAGTGATCAGGGAGACAAACTGCTATATCTTCCTCTAATTTATCACAGAAGACTTCAGTTCCTACTTTACTGTGTAGTTTGGAGTCATTCGTAAAGAACTGCAACGATTCCGTTTCCGCAATCGACCTGCTCCTCCAAGATTCCTTTGAGGGGCAGGTAGTTTGGAACCTTTTCTCGAAGTACAGGGTCAGTCGCTGTAACATAGTCTAAATTCGCCAGTTCTTTCCTCAGCGATCTGACTATCGTCGATTGTCCTGTCTGAAGACATTTCCACTGAGATATGGCTGACAGTCGAGTGGCCGTAATCGCCGGCATCTTCTTACCATAAATGTCCACGGGAGAAGGTGAAACATGACTGCCAAGGCACTTGTAGGTGTTGTCTTTAGCGCCCCACTTATATGCATACAGGCCGTTCTTTGCACCTTCTCAATCCTTTTACTATATGTTACTTTATAAAAAGCTGGCCACCACACGCTCACCCCATACATAAGTACAGGTCTTACTATGGAAGTGAATAGCCAGTATACCAGCTTCGACGTCAGGCCCTATCTCTTTCCGATGGCGTTCATACACGAGTACAATGATATATTGGCCTTGTTTACCCTTTCTAGATTGTTGGGCTTCCAGCTAAGCTTACTGTCTAAGATTACGCCGAGAAATCTTGCCCTGTCCGTAAAAGCTAGTCTCTTTCCATTTAAGAGAGGTGGATCTACTACAGTGATTTTATATTTCCTAGTAAATAGTACCAACTTAGTTTTGGACGCGCTAATTGCCAGTCCACAATTTACGGCCCACCTCGTAATAATTAGGAGGGCATTTTGGATTACCTTCGTCGCCGTGCTTATGTATTTCCCAAAGACAGCTATTACTATATCATCTGCATAAGCAATCACTCCGATCGTCTCTCTCTCTCCAGCTATAACAGCAACCCATTGATTGCTATGTTCCAGAGGAGAGGAGACAGGACACCGCCTTGTGGGGTTCCCTCAGTCACCCGTCTCCTGATGGTGGATTCCCCCAGCTCCGAGTTAATCATACTGCACCCAAGCATGTGATTGATTAAACCCACTTATAGGGTAATCCACCCCTAGTAGCGGCAATCCCTCCAGAATTTCCTCTTTCTTTACATTGTTAAAGGCGCCCTCAATATCAAGAAACATCACCATACAAAACTCTTGCGAGAATATTGATTTCTCTATTGTACTAATCAGGGCATGCAGAGCTGTATCCACAGATTTCCCTTTACAGTAAGCGTGCTGAGTCTGAGCTCAGTCACTAAACTTTATTTTTCAATAGAAAGGATGATACAGTTATTGGTCTTAAGTCTTGTGGGTAGCCCTGTGAGCATTTATCCGCTTTCGGAATAAAAATCACTCTGACCTCCACATCCACTCCCACGGAATACAGACTAGCTTTAAACACCCCTTGTAGGTTACTTCCAACCAGGGAAGCATAATCCTCGAGTTGTTCTCTACTCCATGGGAATAATTCTACTAATACTAAATAATTTGCAAGAAATTGAGGGTGTGAGATATAGCACTTTAAATTATTAATCATATCAGCGCAACCCTCAAGGGGTGAGATATAGAAAATATAAAAATGTTACACTTTTATTGTGTAGGCCAATCTTTGACGGTCAATGACAGGCATTTTAAAGATGTCTAAGTGAATCTAAGTATTCCACCATATAGGTGGATGTCAACTGGTCACTTCGAACTATTCATCATATCAACGTGACCCTCAAGGAGTGAGATATAGAAAATATAAAAAATGTTACACTTTTATTGTGTAGGCCAATTGTGGAGTACATGCTACTCAAAAATTTTATATATATTATTTTATTGCTGAAAAACACGTAAAAAATATATATATAGAAAAGAAGTTTCTCAGAGTCGGGAGGTTTGTGGCATTATTTAAGCGTAAAAATGAGCTTTTAATTAATTCAATAGCGGTTTCCCAAGCTCTTAAGCCTACGCCAAAATTAGAAAAACGAAAACTGCTTTTATCAAATGTTTCTGATGAGGAGCCAGATAACATAAAAAATGAGGAAAAGTGGAACAAAAAACTACGGGTGTATAACTCTCCCTTAACTTTTAACTCTCCCAAACATATCGGCAAACGTGTCATTAAGAGGTATTCCTTCAAGAGATTTTTTAATATTTCATCTGAAATCGACTCTCAAGTTCCCAAAACCCCACAAGGCATCGAACGCCTTTTAACAAATGGGTTTTCATATATCAACAAGTGTCAAGTTGAAATAAATGTACATTCAACATGCGGATTTGATTCGTTATCCCAGATAATATGTACTGTAGCAATGGATTATCAAGAAATTACTTTAAAACTAGATAACCAATTAGAATATTTCCATTTTATACATCATTTCGGTATATATGGGGCTACTCTTGCAACAAATATTAAACGTAGTACCTTATTACTAAATTGCCTTAATGTATTAAGCTCTACTAACAAAATTGATCTCAACTGTGTTTGTAATATATCAAAAGCTAGATTTTAAGTGCCCAGTTTGTTTTTTCCAACATGAGACCGATAATTTTTATTTGCCCATAGATTATATAAATTTTAAAGAAAGTAACTTGAAGGATATTGGTAATTCCTTTAAATTTGGTGGATCTACATGCCGGAATTGTAACGAGTATATCGATCATCCCGAGGAAATAATTATTAAACCCCAAACCGGTTTCGTGGTAATATTACAACCATTAAATCCAAATGTATTCTATAATATTAAAATAGATGAAATTTCGCCGGAATTAAAATTGGGGATAGTAAAATTAAAATTGGTTGCCTTTGTGCTTTTTAAACGAGGGATGACTAATAGATCTCCAGGGCATTATATTGCTTACATAAAAAGAAAATCCGGGACTTAGCTGATGAAATTTATGAAACCAAACCAGAAAATAGAGTTAATCCAATTACGTTGTTTTACATTGAATTTAAATTAAAAAAAATGATTTAACAAGCTTTTTCTCCAAAAGAATCCTATACACAAATTTTATTTCAATATGTTAAATATATAGAAATAAAATTTGTGTAAAGGATCAACATAACTTACATGAGCATAATATCTGTTACTAATATCGACCACACAAATGTAACACATTAAAAAAAAATCAATATCTCACCCCTTGAGGGTCGCGCTGATATGATGAATAGTTCGAAGTGTCCAGTTGACATCCACCTATATGGTGGAACTTAGACATCTCTAGAAATGCCTGTCATTGGCCGTCAAAGATTGGTCTACACAATATAAGTGGAATACTTTATAGTTTTATTTTATTTTATGTTCGTTTGATGGATACTTTTATTGTATTGTCTTAGTGATATCACACTCATCAAAGGTATATGGTTCTTTCTTTACCTAAAATCTGGATCCGTTCTATTGAAATGTTTATAATAATGACTTAGCTTCTGCTAATATTGGCTGTTAACAGGTTTCCAATTACTAACACAGACACATTTTTTTTTGTCAAAATTTTTTGTCATAAACTTCACATTAGTGTTTCGATGAGAAGTTCCAGAGATTCCTTACTAGAGGCAGTCCAAGATCAATCCGATTTAATTAAATAACTGGGACTGGTAGGATTGGAAGACAGAATATTCCTAAGACGAGAGGTCTCGGAGATTTCTTCCATTTTGTCACAGAAGAGTTTCCATGATTTTTTGAATACTTTGAGGTCCTCCTTTTGAAGTCCAACTCCTGAGCCTCTCACGTACTTTTGGCTCTATTAAATGCTGTCCTACACGCCTTCCGGTAAGTCCCCAGTTCCTCGGACCACCATGCCGGTTTTTGCCTACCCTGGGCTTAACTATTGGGCAATCAATGTTGAAGGACCGATTGTAGGTATTTGTGAAAGTGTCCACTATGCCGTTCAGTTCCTTCATTGTCGCTGGTGGCTCAGGGGTGTCTGGTAATAGTAGTCCTTTATGCATTTTCCCATACTTGCTCCAGTTTGTTTTTCTGGGATTCCTGAAAGCTTTCCATTTTGAAGAGCAGGGGAAACGTTCAGGCTAAATGTTATATAACGATGGTCAGAGGAGGAGTGTTTGTCCGCCACTCTCCATTCCCTGACCATAGGATACATTTTTTCTGAGGCGAAAGTTACGTCTAGTTAAGTGGGTTCTTGCCCAATATTACACACCAAGAGGTTAAAATGTAATCAAAAAGTATATCACCTCTCTCGTTGATATCAGTGCTTCCCCAGATTGTGTGGTGCGCATTTGCATCACATCCAAGGAGCACCCCAAACTTCTTGTCGCTTCGAGGTTCATATGTCATCGCATATTATTCAAAGATCTTATCAAAGTCAGAACGCAACTACTGTGTAACAAGAAGATAATGGTTGGCCATAGTGAAAGTTGTGGAACATTTTCAGAAATACCTCTATGGCCAATCATTTCTACTAAGAATAGATCATGGCGCCTTGACATGGCTACTTCAGTTTAAAAATCCCGAATAAGTAGTACGGTGGATTGAGTGATTGGGTAGTTTTGTCTACGAAATTCAACATCGGAAAGGAAGCGCTCATGGAAATGTTGATGCATTGTCAAGACGGCCATGTCAAGTGGATTGTAATCACTGTGGGCGAGTAGAAAACAAGGGAAACGTCGATGAAATCAGACTAATAAAGATGTCACCAGCTGATGGATGGACTAAGAATGTTATCTACAAAGAGCAACGTGAGTTTCCAGATTTGTCAGTCATTATCAAATTCATGGGGGAAGAACATCGACCAACATGGAGTGATATTGCGGGTTAAGACCCAGCTATCAAACCTTATTTGGCCTAATGGGTTAGTTTAACCGTGGAAGACGGATGCTTAAAGCGTACATGGGAGAGCTCCGATAGCAAGACAAAACAATCGTTGGTGATAGTACCGAAGATTAAGATAGCAGAAATATTGGAGGAATACCACGGATGAACAAGCGGAGGTGACCAGGGATCAACAAAACATTAGCCAAGGTACGTGAAAGGATCTACTGGACAGCATGTAGACAAACAGTGGCTGAATGGTGTCAAAAGTGTGACCAATGTATAGCAGTGAAAGGACCAGCAAAGAAGAGCCGTGGAACGATACAATAATTAGAACACCATGAAAAAGGATTGTAATCGTTGTTGCGAAGCCATTTCCAAACTGCGAAAGTGGCAATAAATATGTGTTAGTAATTATGGACTACTTCAGTAAATGGCCGGAAGTATATCACATTCGGGATCCGTTCCCAACTGCATATTTTAAAATGACGTTATTAAAACGGCATATTCCAAAACGGCATAAGGTTCAAAATGACTTTTTTAAAACGGCATTTTTCAAAACTGCATAAAGTTCAAAATGACCTCTTTCAAACAGGATAAGGTAGAAAATTAAATAAAAAATATTGGACGAGACTTTTTGTATTATTTCTTAATCGATGACAATCGATTAAGAAATAATACAAAAAGTCTAAGATGTTCAATGAATGATGTTCAATGAAATGTTAAGATGTTCAATGAAAATGAACTTTTAGATAGATGTTTCGATTAAAATCTCAATATGGACAAAAGAAAAGAAGTTGGATTTTTAGAATTTTTGGATGTTCGATATTTTTAGGGTTGAAATTCAAAAATGAGTTTGAAGTAAATGAAATAGATGGTATTATACATATTTTATATACATTAAACTTATACAATTGATTATAGTATAATATATTTATATGAAAAAGAAAGTATTCCTTCACTAAATATATTAAATTTGACTTTTGATTCGGTACAATTATATTCTTTATAATATGTATTATATTATATTGAAAGATATATTATACTCCTTCACTTAAATGTTTAAACAAGTCTCGGATATATTATGATGGTACAGAAAGCAGTAGTTTTGAATTTCTTGTTGTATATTATTACTATACAGGTATATGAAAATAAGCAAGGCGTAATAAAATACGTAATATTTTTATTATCTCTCTAGTAGTTTTTGTCATATTCGTAATTATTGGCAACAATGCATCAAAACGTTTTTTATGCATGTAGTTACTATTTTTATTGTATTATGATGTTATAAAAATGACATTTTGTGTCTTATGCCGTTTTGTACCTTATGTCGTTTTGAAAAATGTCATTTTGAACCTTATGTCGTTTTGTACCTTATGCAGTTTTGAAAAATGCCGTTTTAAAAAATGTCATTTTGAACCTTATGCCGTTTTGTACCTTATGCAGTTTTGAGAAATGCCGTTTTAAAAAATATCATTTTGAACCTGATGCCCTTTTGTACCTTATGCCGTTTTGAAAAATGTCGTTTTATATGTCAGTGTAACCCGGACCCATCCCATTCTAAATCAGTAAACAACCACAATCGTCAATGCAGTGGTATACAATTGGATAAGCCGTTATGGTGTGCCCATGGAACTGCATTCCAACCAAAGGCGGAATTTTGAATCGGTTGTCTTCCAGGAGAAGTGCCAACTCCTAGGTATAAATAAAACGCAAACAACACCTTTCAACAACAAATTCCATTGTTCTTGATGGCCTATCGATCTGCGGTGCATATCACAACAGGAGTAACACCAGCGATAATACTTTTCCGCAACAATTTAAGACTGCCAGGCGATCTCAAATTTGGAGCAGTTCCATCATCAGCTAAATGTGGACAAGCATATGTGGACAACTTGAAAGATTTGTCAAAGGGAAATTCCAGTTGTCAAGTGACCGAACAAAGGCTCGATACGATGTACTAGCAAATAACAAAGGATTAGACCAAGGTCAATTGGTATGGCTCCTTAACCTACAATGCAATTAAGAATTGTCAAAGAAGTTACAACCTGGATGGGAGGGATCATATTACGAGAAAACCCCAAAGTTGTACACCTGGAGTGTCTGGCGTTCTATAGAGCACGTGGTCTTGATCCTGTTTCGGACGAACAGGTTTGGGTGGAGGGTTGTGTGACGAATCACAGTGACGCCTGTGATAATTAAAATGAGTTAAAAATTATAGTAGTAGTTTTGGGGTTACCTGTAACCAAATGCTTACACATACGAACAAAAGAAAAATAAATACCGAAATAGGCGGAGCGAACAAAATACGACGAAAAGAATATCCGTTCCACAAGGAGTTACATCTTATAAATAAGTGTAGACATTTCAGCTACGAATCTGTTCAATTTGGAATTTTAAAGTGTTAATCTTAATATCGAGAAGTGATAGAAAGTGAAAATGAAGAGTTTTAATAATTGTGATAATTATGGTGGAAAATTAGTGTAAAAATAATTATTTTTTGAAATACTTGTGGAAAATATTGCGAAATAAATTTATTGTAAAAATTAAAGTTTGCGAGTTTAATATTCAGAATCCATTGATCGGACCAAATAAGTTATTTGAATAAACACTCGGCTTAATTGTAACAGTCAATACTTTAAATCTTGCTAATGCGCAGTTGTCACATGAAATATATACAAAAAAAATGTGTATATAAAAAGCGAACAGTTTACGAATGGTTATTTTACAGTACATTCACTTCCATGCGATCTCTAGCCAACTTAAAGAGTGTATTTGTGTTCACACGCGCTACAGTCGGCTTTCGACCAACTCATAACATTTACGAGTTAGGATGAGTAATTGAATACAAAACAACAAAATTTATATAATTCGTTCGTAAACTGTCGATTTCACTTTTTTGACTTTGCTTTTTGTTTAAACATCAGTTTTTGTTTAAGTGGCATTTAAATATGATTATTTATCTAGACTACGGTAAAATAATGTTCCAATTTGTTGATACATATTCAACATTTTCATTTATAAGAAATTTTCCTGATTTTAATTTATTTTCGGCTAATATGTAAGTACGATAACATATGATGTATCGTCAAAGTGAATAAACGTATTTTTGATAGCTATAATTTGTTTTTTTTTAAATAATTATAATTATAAAAAGTGTAGTCATTGACCATCTCAAATAACTCGACAAAGTTTTTTTTGTTTTGTTTTACTTTAACTAAAAGTGCAGTGTTCGTAAAAAAACAATTGAACATTTAATGATAATGACCTAGAACTTCGGTCATTATACTTGGTCTGCGTCTGCACCAAATCGGTCGGCAGTACTTAAGGTCTGGCCATGCAGGAAAATTCACCCTCATCGTTGTTGACCCCATGGATTCGGTGAAAGACCCATCATTACAACACACAAATGCTAACGCCATCGGCTCGGGCAACTTTATGAGCACAAGCGACAATCCATTTAAAATAGGAAAACTAATCATGAGATCTCCTATAAGGCCACGAAGTTTCTCTGTAGAAAACTTAGCCAAAACAAAAGAGCCTCAGCAGAGTAACAGCAGTTCCCAACAAATATCAGGGAATGATTTAAATGAGAAAATAATAATATCATTACAAGCTGAATTAAGGGAAGCACGAAATGAAATCCATCAATTAAAACTGATGATAGATCAAAGTCACCCACAAACAAATGATTTTACTATACCTGATTCGAGCGAAGAAGAGGAAATAGTAGCACACGAAACACCATGGCTACTACCAAAATCCAAAAAAGGAAGCGAATATCAGAAAAATGTAATCAAGGTGGTACTTTATCAGACAAAACTGAAAAAGATCCAACTCAAAAAACCAAAACTCAGCCCGAAAAAAACATCTCATCAGCAAAGTATGTAACTTTCCAAAAAATTAAAGAACCTAAAAAAGGTAAACAAATTCCCCCTCCTGTAGTACTTAGCAATGTGACAAATTACTCCGACATTAACAAGTCATTACAGGATAACAGCATCAATTTCCAAGCCAAATTGATGAACAACAAGCAACTGAAATGTAGTCACCGAGACAGATTATAAAAATCTAACAGAATACCTAAACGGTTCGCAGCAACAGTGGCATTCTTATGAAAATAAACATACACGACCGATTAGGGTTATGGTTAGAAATTTGCACCAATCATGCGACCCAGAAGATATTAAGAGAGAATTGTGTGAAAGAGGTTTTAAAATCCTTGATGTCGTCAACAAAATTAAAAAGACTAAGCAAGGGGATGAAGAACTAATAATTCAACTTCCGTTATTTATTAATTCCACTTCCGCTGACCTTCGATAACAAAAAGATATTCAAAAAATTTATGAAATAAAACATATGTGCCATATGGGTGTAAAAATTGAAGCGGTTAGAAGTAACCGTACAATTCCGCAATGTAAACGTTGTCAGCGATATGGCCATACTCAAAAGTTCTGCCAACACGAACCTAGATGTGTTAAATGTGCTGAGAAACATTTAACTATTTCTTGTGAGAAACCCAAGAATACTGCAGCAAAGTGTTCAAACTGTGCACAAGTCCATCCTGCAAATTACCGAGGATGCCTGGTAGCGAGAGAACTTCAAAAAAGAAGAAATAATCTAAGTAAACCAACGAATTTACAAAAAAGTCAACCATCAGAATCGTTTAGTCATCATGTAAGAGGTGGTTTATCATATGCGCAAGTAGCTGAGACAGGAAAGGTCAGTTCCGGACCAAATTTGAACCCTACTAATTCGAATACTATGACGGAAATGATGCAAAATGTTATGAATGCCATAAACAACCTTTCTGAAAGGCTACAAAGATTGGAGAAGAGAAATTCTGCTTTATTATACTAATCAACTCTCTCAAAATGATATACCAAGAAAACCTGAGAATTGCTACTTGGAATGCTAACGGTATTAAAAATAAAAAGCATGAACTAGAAGCGATTTTAAAATTGCAAAATATCGATGTGTGTCTGATATCTGAGACCCACTCCACCAGGCACTTTACCTCACAAAATTCACGGTTACCAACTTTATGAAACAATTCATCCGGATAACCAAGCAAGAGGTGGAACTGCTGTTATAATAAAAAAACAATATTAAACACCGTGAATGCCAGCATTATCAATTACTCGAAACCCAGCTTACTAGATATAACCCGAAGAAACCGAACTATTTGGATATCCTACAACATTTCGATGGTAGATTTATACTAGGAGGTGATTTTAATGCAAAGCATGTTGACTTTGGCTCTAGGCTAACAACAACCAAAGATAACGAACTTAAAAATACAATAGTAGAAATGGGATGTAACGTCCATTCCACTGGCAAGCCAACATATTGGCCCACGGATGCAGGTAAAACTCCTGATCAACTGGATTTCTTTATATCAAAACAAGTTTCATCAAATTTTATTGAATTGGAGGATAATTCAGATATGGACTCTGATCACTCTGCAGTGATACTTTCCTTAAGCGACAAGATAATTAGAAAGGAAACGAGACCAACTCTTGCCAATAAAACAACTGATTGGGCGAGCTTCAGATCTGAAGTAGAAAACAAGATTAACTAGAAGAAGAGGTAGAAAATTTCACCGATATCATTCAGATTACCGCTTGGAATAATACTAATGGAACAGTATCCAAAACCATTGGTAAAAGTTACCCAAGAGAAATTCGGAATCTTGTCTTAGAAAAAAGAAAAGCTAGGAGAAAATGGCAACAAACAAGGAGTCCATATGATAAGACGATTCTAAATAATAAATCACAACAGCTTAAGCGAGAAATTCAGAAGCTAACTGAATAATCGTTTTCTTTGTATCTGGGAAAATTGACCGCTGATGAAGATATGAACTACTCACTATGGAAGGCAACTAAAAGTATAAAAACCCCAATTACGCAAATCCCTCCTATTAAGAGAAATGATGGCTCGTGGGCTAGGGATAACAAAGCAAAAGCTGAAGAATTTGCTAACCATTTGGCTAATATTTTCAAACCGAATGAGATTGAATCGGATATTATAATCGAAAATGAAAGCAGCAAATATGAAGGTGGAATTCCTCTAACAATCCAAAAAGAAGTTACCGGTGAGATACAATTCAATCTGAAGTCAGCAAAGGCACCTGGATATGACCTTATAACGGGAGAAATTTTAGCAACTACCAAAGAAAGCTATCGCTAAACTAACTCACTTGCTTAATGCTGTTATTAGATTAAGACATGTTCCTTCGGCCTGGAAAGTTGCGGAAGTTATTATGTTACCGAAACCAGGTAAACCGCCTAATGAAGCTAAATCGTATCGTCCGATATCACTGCTCCCTATCATTTCAAAACTAATAGAGAAACTACTCTTGAAGAGAATGAAGCCAATAATAGAAAGTAGAGACCTAATACCGGGTCACCAATTTGGGTTTAGATGCAAACATTCTACAATTGATCAGGTTCACAGAATAACAGACATTATAGAAAAGGCGTTAGAAGAAAAACAAATTTGTTCGACCTTATTTCTGGATGTGGCAGCAGCTTTCGATAAGGTATGGCACGAGGGTTTAATACATAAACTTAATGATATGCTTCCGGGGCCATATATTGATCTTTTGAGATCATATTTATCTGAAAGGCTTTTTAGAGTAAGACAAGAAGATGAGTATTCTGAACTGAGAGAGATAAGGGCAGGTGTTCCACAAGGCAGCGTTCTAGGTTCAGTCCTTTACCTACTATATACAAGTGATATACCACAGTCCGACCACGTAAGCATAGCAATGTTTGCTGACGACACCGCGATACTATCAACAGAGCAAACTGTGGAAGAAGCGACGAAAAAACTTTAATGTGCAAGTGATGAAATTCGCCAGTGGACCAAGCGATGGAAAATCAAACTTAATGAATTAAAATCTGCCCATGTCAACTTTACGAATAAATCATTGGTTAATCCGCCGACAATCAGCTTAAACGATGTGATGGTGCCGAACGTGAACTCTGCTAAATACTTGGGTATGACTCTGGATGTTAAACTTAACTGGAAAGAGCATGTGAAGAAGAAAAGAAAAGAGCTTGATCTTAAATATAGACAATTGTACTGGCTAATTGGGCGAAGGTCAAAATTAAGCATATGCAACAAAATACTGATTTACAAACAGGTTCTTAAGCCGATCTGGCTATATGGCATTCAGCTTTGGGGCTGTACTAAGAATACTAATAAAACTTAGACAAAACTTCCAGAATAAGGTACTTCGGAGTATAGTCAATGCACCCTAGTACATTCGTAAAAGTGATTTGCATCGTGATTTGGAGATTCCAGATATAAAAATAAAACGAAATAAAACGATTTGCATCGAAGCATGAATTAAGACTAATGGAACATGTCAATGCGGAAGCCTCTCGACTACTGGATAATGAACATTTGGTTAGGAGACTTAAAAGAACCAAACCCTTCGAGCTCGTTAGTATGTGAGCAACTCCCTACCAACGAAAAAGCACTGTGCATCGCTGGACCAACAGTGACCACATTATATTTTAGTATGTAAGAATTGAGATGTAAATTGATGGTTAGTCTGGAAAGACTAGTTTCAATAATATAATAAATAAAAAAAAATATGATCAAAAAGGTTCGATAAAATTTATAAAGAATGATTGTATTTGTTTGATCTTTTGATTCTTATATAGGAAAAACACTCTAGCTCTATAATGTATTGTATACTTGTCAGTATGCAATACTGCAAAAATTAATACATACAATTTTGGCGAGTTTAAACGTATGAACTAAATTAAAATATATTTATGGAAATATATATTTTAATAAACATATAAATATAAATACATTTTATATTACTAAAATCATAATTTTACTGATGATTTCGGGTGACAAAATTTGTAATAATGGTTAATTCGTTAATTCTATTTCGAGAAATTAATCGAAACATCAATTTTACTATTTGTTGAAATAATAAAATTTACGATTTGTTTAATTTATTTCCTAGTTAAAATTACAAAATTCAGAAATCTATAAACCTAAAAAACAAAAATTCCAAAAAGATAAAATTTTAAGTATATTAAATATAAATTAAGAAAACATACAATTTATTTTAAAAACAGACCCATTCTTTCATCGCAACTGCTGGTAACAAACTAAAATAAAAAAACAAAATCAAGAATAGAAAAACAAAATCAAAAAATTTTGAAACGAAGAAGAAATGTGAGAAAAACGAGCGGGATGCAAAATAGATTCATTATAGTAGTTCTGTTAGTAAAACAAAGCACCTTCTAACAGACAATTTGCATTTTAACCCGATTTTATAAATTCATTTCGCCTCATGTTTCTATTCACTATTCAAAAAATAAAATCTAAATCAAATATATAACCTCCTATAGGGAAGGGGGTTTTGGTCTATTTCAAAAAACAGACGGTTACAAAAGGTTAATTGCAATTATTCTCTTTTCCATCCCTACCAAAGCCGACTCAAGTGTGTGTGTGTGTTCATACAAGCCAAAGTTTATGCATACATATGCTGTAGAAGAATATCAACCTTTAGCGGTATTGGTGAACATTCTTCTTTTCGTACACGATTGCGAATCCAGTAGAAAAAATAAACAAACACACCGCACCTAAGTATTATTGAGTAAAAATGTACAAAAAAAGTAAAATAACAACGAATGAGCGTGTCTCTCTTTCTGGTGTCAAACTCAACGATCATTTACTAAACTACATTGACGTGTCAAGACTAGAGTTTAATTATCACGGGAATTAATTATGATTTAATTGCAAGATCGATTTCCAGGACATTTTAGAATATTCAAATTTTACACAGCACATTTATATTTTATCACATTTAAACATTCATACCGTAACGTACATGAAAAATCTATACAAACTTTTTCACGCAACGATACACCTAAACGAAAATTTTAAGTCGAAAAATATATTTTAATAAAATCTATTGTATATAGATAACAGTTTTATTAAAACATTTATGAATTTCGAATCAAAATACATGCCTATATGGAATTCATATATATTATATTTTGGTTTTACCATCGGAACTTTCCCATGTTCACTTTAAGCAGCCGTCTTCCGTGGTTGAACTATCCCATTGAGCCCAATAAGCCTTGATAGTTGGGTCTTTATCACTAATATCGCTCCATGTGGGACGACGTTCTTCCTCCATGAGTTTGATAATCACCGCCAAATCTGGATCCTCCCGTTGCTCTATGGAGATAACATCCTTGGTCCATTCATTAGCCGGCAACACTTTCATTAATCTGATGTCAACGATGTTTTCCTTGTTTTCTACCCGACCGCAATGTTTACAATCCACTCGACATGGCCGCCTTGACAATGCATCAGCATTTCCATGAGCGCTTCCCTTTCGATGTTGGATTTCGTAAACAAAACTCCCCAATCGCTCAATCCATCGTGCTACTTGTCCTTCGGGATTTTTAAACTGAAGTAGCCCTGTCAAGGCGCCATGATCCGTTCTTAGCAGAAATGATTGACCATAGAGGTATTTTGGAAAATGTTCCACACATTTCACTATGGCCAACAATTCTCTTCTTGTTACACAGTAGTTCCGTTCTGGCTTCGATAAGGTCTTTGAATAATATGCGATGACACATTCCTGTCCATCGATTTCTTGTGTCAACACTCCTCCCAAGTCATAATTGCTTGCATCCGTATCCAAAATAAAACGATTATTCGGAACCCGGATATGAAAGCAATGGTGCTGTACATAATCGCTGCTTGAGTTCCTTGAATGCCTTCTCGTGTTCATCACTCCATTGGAACGGCTTGTTCTTCTGTGTCAGCTCGTGTAAACTTCTTGCGATGTTGGCAAATCCTGGCACAAATCGTCGATAATATGTGCAGAGTCCGATAAAACTCCTTAGTTCATGTAAATTCTGCGGTCTTGGCCAATCCTTAACGGCGAAGATCTTGTCTTCATCTGTATCAATGTCGCTTGTTGTTATTTTGTGTCCCAAATATTTGAACTCATCCCGGAACAATACACATTTCTTCGGACTTAACTTCAATCCTGCTGATTGGATTCTTTCGAATACTTCCTCTAGGTTTCGTAGATGCTCGTTGAAGTCCTTTCCCATAACGATGATGTCGTCAAAATATACCAAGCATGTTTACCAGTGGATACCTTCAAGTACGCGTTCCATTAGCCGTTCGAAAGTCGCAGGGGCGTTACAAAGTCCAAATGGCATGACATTGAATTGCCATAATCCATTGCCCACACTGAACGCTGTTCTTATCTTCGTCTGCGACTTCCACTTGCCAATAACCGCTCTGCAAATCCAATGTTGAAAACATCCGTGCTCCTGCCAATGTATCCAGTGTGTCGTCGATCCTTGGTAATGGGTAACTATCCTTATTGGTAACTGTGTTGAGCTTCCGACAATCAACGCAGAATCTCATGTTTCCATCCTTCTTTTCCACCAATACTACTGGTGAACTGCATGGACTCGTTGATTGCTCAATTACTCCCAATGTTTGCATATTAGTTACCATCTTATCCACTTCTGCTTGTTGAGCCAATGGCAACCTTCTTGGCGCTTGTCGAATAGGTGTTGATGTTCCTATGTCGTTCCGGTGTTTTACCATATTTGTTCTACCATTATCTTCCGGTGCACCACAGAAAATGGATATATATATTACTGGAGCAACTTCTTTGCTGCTTGTTTTTCTTCTGATGTTAATTGTTCCGTCCATTTCTGTGTTAGTTCCTCCGTTATTTTCCTTTGTCGTTGATCCTTGGCCCTTACACACGGATTCGCCTCCTCGCATTTTATAATAGTAGATACTTTCTTACCTCGACCGATGATAGTTCCTTTTTGATTGTTTTTGTCATATCCGATAAATTAATAGCCCGTATCGGAACTCTAAAGTCACAATCCGGTTTAACCAAAGCTTTTCCAATGATAATTTCTTTGGTTTGTATCTCGTGACTGTTGGCTTCCACAACCCACAACCTTTGTGTTTCAGGACCTCTATCCAATTTCTCCCAAACAACCGTTTCCGAGTGTGGTTGTAGCTTCGTCCGATAATCCAATGTTATCCTCCTTACGACTGGCTCCTTCCCGTGGTTCAGTTACAAAGGCAGTTCGGCATTACCGTAGCTCAATGTTCCCCGTCCGACATCCAATACGAATCCATTTCGCTTCATGAAGTCCATTCTCAGGATGACGTCATCCACAATATCCGCAATCAGAACTTCATTGTCATTTCCTTATTTCCTTTAATAGCTGCACTGTTGCCTGTCGCCGTTTGTAACTTGAACCCTTCCACAGGGCGAACTTCATTAGTGATAAAATCCGGTCGCACAATCGTTCTCGTTGCTGCGGTCTCCAACGACATCAAACTGGATCGTCCCTCTACTTCGCCTTTCACCATCAAGCTATCACCACCTTTTGCCAATCTGGATATGGGGATGAAGGTTATGAAGCATTTAGTTGTGGGAGTAAGCTTTTGCTCCTCAAAGCTGACTCTTACTCGTTTAACGCCTTCGTTGTTATTTCGCGTTCCTCCTCGGCTGGTATTTTTCGTTCCTCCGATGCCCTTCGGTACATCGGCGATGGTGTTCTCGCCCGTTTACACCTTATCTTCCAGTATTCCCTTGAGATGTGTCCTATTTTGTCACAAACCTAACATCTGATTTTACTAGTTCCATCCCGGAATCTCGTTGTCTGGTCGATGGTCACCTCCTCATTTGCTTTCCAGAACCAACATGAATTTTGCCGTAATCCTCTCGTTCATATTCTGGCACGATTTAGAGTAGTTCCGCAGCACTTCCCTTTAACGCCACAATTAATGCTGCCACTCGATCCTCTTTACACCAACCGTTCGTGGTAGCCGCCATTTCAAACTGGAGTTTGAAGATGTTGAATGGTGTGGTTTCGACGAACGAAAATGGTGTGGTTTCGTCACTACTATTATTTTAACACTTTACTTTCACTTTTTATCACTTCCCGATATTAACACTTCAAAATTCAAAATTGAACTGTTCCGTAACTCAAATGTCTACACCTATTTATACTACGCAAATACTTGTAGAACATTCCATTATTTTGCTTCTCTACACTTCGCGAATGTTCTCTTTGTCGTATTTTGTTTGCTCCGCCTACTTCATTATTTATTTTTATTCTGTTCGTATGTGTAAGCATTTGGTTACGGGGTAACCCCTACCGCTATAATTTTCAACTTTTTTAGTTATCACAGGTGACATCTGTGATTCGTCATACAATATTTTGCATCTCTACACTTCGCGAATGTTCTCTTCGTCGTATTTTGTTCGCTCCGCCTATTTCATTATTCATTTTTATTTTGTTCGTATGTGTAAACATTTGGTTGCAGGGTAACCCCTACTGCTATAATTTATAACTGTTTTTAGTTGTACAGGTGACATCTGTGATTCGTCACAATATATTTCATATAAAATTGAAAAAATTTAAAAAATATATATTAAATAAAATTTTATTTATATAATATTATAGATGTCTCTTATGAGGGCGCACACAAATTTATTGTTACGATTTCGCCGAGTGGTTATTCTAATTATTTATCCGGTTCGATCACTGGATTGTGAATATTAAACTCGTAAAGATTCATTTTTCAAAAAATTTATTTCCCAATAAATTCCACAATTATTTCACAAATAATTATTTCTTCACTTACTTTACACAATAATTATCACTACTATTATTTTAACACTTCACCTTCACTTTTTATCACTTCCCGATATTAAAACTTCGAAATTCAAAATTGAACTGTTCCGTCTTCACGTATTTATACGACGCAAATACTTGTAGAACATTCCATTATTTTGCTTCTCTACACTTCGCGAATGTTCTCTTCGTCGTATTTTGTTCGCTCCGCCTATTTCATTATTTATTTTTATTCTGTTCGTATGTGTAAACATTTGGTTACAGGGTAACCCCTTCTGCTATAATTTAGAACTCTTTTTAGTTATCACAGGTGACATCTTAAATTCGTCACACTACCCTCCGCCCAAACCTGTTGTCCCGAACAGGATCCAGACCTCTACCTCTGTAGAACGCCAGTCGCTCCAGGTGTACAACCTTGAGTTTTCCTCGTACTCCTCTTTGGATCCTATAGATCACGTCATTAGTTCTGACCTTGTACGGTCTCTCCCATCCAGTGTTCTAACTTCTTGGATAATCCATTGCTTCGTTATGTTCAAGGACCTCCATCTTATTTCCACCAAACAACCGTTGCTGAGTGTGGTGGTAGCTTCGTCCCATGATCCACTGTTCATGAAGGGGATGAAGGTCATGGAGCATTTGGTTGTGGGAGTCAGCTTTTGCTCCTCAAAGCTGACGCGTTCGTTTAACGCTTTCGTTGTTGTTTCTCCTTGTTGCTGCTTTTCTTTCCTCCGGTGACCTTCGGTACATCGGCGATGGTGCTCTCGCCCGCTTAGGCCTTATCTCCCAGCATTCCCTTTAGATGTGTCCTATTTTAACCTAACATCTGATTTTACTAGTTCCATCTCGGAATCTCGTTGTCCGCCAGTTATCTGCTGGTTTGATGTTATTGCTCTGTTTGTGAATGATTGCTGGTTACACTTCCACACGACGTTCCTTTACTGCTGGTTTGAGGATGTTGTTTGCAGTCTCGTTGGTTAGTGCACACGCGATGGTTTACGCAAACGTTGCTTTTGGAGACAATACGACTGCACGTCTCGTATCCGGATCCCGTATACCATCGGTGAAGGCGTCGATCTTGATCCGCTCTGTGTATTCACCTGCCATGTTGTAGTGGGCGAGGTGCACTGGTCGCTCTATATCACCCGCATACTCCTGGAGCGTCTCTCCAACCTGCTGACATCATCCCTTCAACTCCATACGATGTAGCTCCCATTGATCGTCACCTTCGTATTTGCGCTGCAGAGCCAACATGATTTTGCCGTAATCCTCTCGTTCGTATTCTGGCACGATTTGGAGTAGTTCCACAGCACTGCCTTTTAAGGTCACAATTAATGCTGCCACACGATCCTCTTTACATCAACCATTCCTTGTGGCCGCCATTTCAAACTAGAGTTTGAAGATGTTGAATGGTGTGTTTCCGTCGAACGTTGGTGGCTTCAATTTTATTGAGTTGGTTTTTCGAGCAAGTTGAGCGCTGCCGTTGGTTTTGAGATCCATGATTTCCCTCTCGAGTTTCAGGAATCGTTGATCTGCCACCTCAGATTGCTAAAGACTGCGAGATTCAAACTGCTCCAGTTTACGCTCCACTTTTATTTTCACTATGTCAACTTTTGTGTTCAGCGTAACGGAAAGTTCTCGAAATTTCTCGTTGACACATTTTTCCTGCTGCTCCATCCGTTCGATACTGTTCTCTTGACCGACAGATATTTTTATCACGCAATGCCCTTTGCTCGGTAATCATTTTTACTTCGAGACCGCCGATCATTTGCTGTGTTTGTAGCTGCATCTGTTGCATTACAGCCAATAGTTGCCCCATATCGAAACCTCCAGATGTTGTTGGAGTAGTTTCTTTAACGACGACATTCTGATCTTCCACTCTGTGGCCCTATTCTGGTTTTCCCAAGGAATTGGAAATTGGGAATTTTTGACGTTTTTATAACAGTTGGGAATTATTTTTTCCAAAAGTGTATTCTGGCTATTGGGAAAAATATTTGGTTTGGAAAAAATAATTCCCAATTATAACAGTTTTGACGTTTATTTTTCCCTATTAAAATTGTTGGGAATTCATATTTCTTATGGTAAAATACTCATAATCATAATACTAGAGTATAAATTTAATTTTTTTTTATTATTTCTTATAAGCAAAAACACATATTTTTTTAAATTTGGTCTTATCTGCCCTAAAATATAAAAAAAATTAGCTCATTCTTAAATACTAATAATCATATAATAAATAAAGAATGTAGAAAATAATTCCGACCCTAAAAAATTTTTAATTGTTTTTCAAAAGCAAAAACACTTATTTTTTTTTTTAAATTTGTTGTTCATCCGTCAATATTTAAATCATATTCAAATATAATAACATAGCGCACCATGAAAAAAACCATGAAAAAGGAACTCTAGTGGCGAACATTTAAAACTATGTGTTTCACAGAGGGGAAATAATTCCCAGCACGCCAGAATACACTTTTGGGAATTGGGGAATAAAATATTGGGAATTATTATAGTTGGGAATTGGGAATTTTTTTTTCCCAATTCCCAGGGAAAACCAGAATAGGGCCACTGGTCGTAGATTCTTTAGTTACTTCAACTGCTTGCACCTCGGTTGAATCCGATGCCCCCGTATTAAAATCATGTTGATCTGGGTCAACATTATCATCCAATAAAGCTGTACGGAGTCTTAAATGCAACTCATTTCGGTTGCCCACAGTTGGTAGATTCCGTAGCCCCAACTCCTTCTTCAAATCTGCCACGTTTTAGTCCTTTAATTTCATCTTGAATATTGACAATTCCACCGCTGTCACCAATTGTTACGATTTCACCGAGTGGTTATTCTAATGATTTATCCGGTTCGATCACTGGATTGTGAATATAAACTCGAAAAGATTAATTTTCAATCAATTTATTTCCCAATAAACTCCACAATTATTTCACAAATAATTATTTCTTCACTTACTTTACACAATAATTATCACTACTATTATTTCAACACTTCACTTTCACTTTTTATCACTTCCCGATATTAAAACTTCGAAATTCAAAATTGAACTGTCTCGTAACTCAAATGTCTACACCTATTTATACGACGCAAATACTTGTAGAACATTCCATTATTTTGCGTCTCTACACTTCGCGAATGTTCTTTTCGTCGTATGTTGTTTGCTCCGCCTATTTCATTATTTGTTTTTATTCTGTTCGTATGTGTAAACTTAGATGTGCTATAATTTAGAAGTCTTTTTAGTTATCACAGGTGACATCTTAAATTCGTCACATTATTTAAAATTTAATTTAGCAAATACTAAATCTCAAATAATGCATTGTGATTACTCAAAGCTCCTAAATCTACAAGCCGCACACATCGGAATTGATCTTAAAAAGTTTATACCCTTTATTTACTAACACATGCATAAGTTGTGACGTCATTAAAAAAGAACAAAATCCCCCTACATTTCAACACTATTACTACAGAATTCGTACAGTATTGACGATTGGAATGGGTTCTCTAGCGGAAGAAAATGTAACTGTCGCACCCAGATAAATGTCAATATTTGTGTATTTCCTAAAATGCAAATAGCTATAACTTATTTAAAAACATACGACGGGTCATTAAAAACGCAAATATAATATTTTCAGATATACTCGAGTCTAACTAGATAATAAAATAAAATATTAAGAGACATTTAATTTTGACATATTGTTAAAAAAATGAACTTTTTGAATTATAAATTAAACATATATAACACACTAAATAAAACAAAATTCTTTTGTTATCCTATATAACATAAAGAACATATTTCAAATTAAATTGAATAATAAACATATTTAGCTAAAATATATTTGTAAAAGAATATTGAAAATTTTTATACAACTTTTTAATGCATAAACCTATGGAATTTGACGTTTACTAAATATTTTTATCTGGGTGTCACAGTTATTTTTTTTTCCGATAGGTATCGCATTTTAGGTTTTCCAATCGTCAATACAGCCAAGAAAAAACAAAAAGATAATTTTTTTTTGTTTTTTCTTTGCTGTCAAAAATTGTTAACAAAATGTTTGTAGGTTATGCCCGTCCGTTCTCGTAGAAAATAATAAATTATTTATTATAATATAATAAAACATTTATGTTATAATTAATTTTAAATAATATTGTACCAATTTTGGCCTGTGCATAAATAATATGTTAATGATGTGAATGTGATTGGTGATATGTTCAAATACTATATCTACTGATTTTAGAATTGTGGAAACATCAATATTCGTGATAATGATCGCCACGGTTAATTATATTGATGAATTGTCCACTGTGTTAAACGATTCTAAATTAAATTAAACTAGTTGAAGTTCCTTGTGGATTGGATAGCCGACATATAATTCTGCTGTTGTGGTTTTGTTTGTTGGAGTTTTGATTTGTAAGTACTGATTCATTGAAGAATCAGATTATTATATACTTGTTTGTTCCCTACATATTTATTATTTTTGTTCTCTTTTAGTGTTTCAACAATCGTTCAACTCACTTATTCAATCATTTACTTATTTGTAGGATATTGGTATAATATTTCGAAGAAATCATGTGTTTTGACAGGCATTCAGTTTAATTCAATTTACGGTGTAATGGAAATTTAGTTTTTCGGCCGAAAATGCTGTATAGGAATTTCTGTTTGAAAAAAAATGCAATTGTTCGTTCGTCGGTATCTTTGGATTAGCTTGGTGGTGGGCATTTCTTTTATTTTCAACCAATGTGTTGTGATTTTAAGTAAATATTATTTCTATATAAAAATGGAAAATCTGAGAAAAATTTTGTTATCGAGCAAAATATTTTTTTATAGAAGTTTTAGAATCAAAATAAGTTTTTAAATCCACTGTTTTAACACATTGGATTTTAAAACTTATTTTGATTCTTTATTATTAGAAATATTATTTTTTCGGCCAAAAACTCTGTCGGGCGTATACATGTGTACATAGCAATAAATACAGAATTTATTGAGACTGTAAGTGTGAGACGAACTCACATATAAATGTTTCATATCCTACTGAACTGGAAAGTTGACATAGTCGTGATGGGTATTTTAATTAGAATATGTTTGAATTTATGATTTATTTTCTATGAATTGAAATAAAAATTATTTAAACGAAGACAGTCTTGCAAGTGTGAAACTGTCGCTAAGAATTATTTTCAGGCAAAAATCGGTTTGACGTTTAGATGTGCTCATGAAAATGTCTTAAAACAGAACTTAGACAACACAATAAATTAATTTGTTGGACAAAACCATACATAAATGCTTCACATCCATCTGAGGAGAATCGTTTTCATAGTCATGATGATAATTTCCATTTTAATGAACTTTTTTGGTAATTCATCTGTTGAAATAAAATTGAAATATTAATCTTTGTAGACGAAGCTATAGGTACCGTTTTGTTGTTAAATGCAATTTGTATCTAAATAAATATATTTTATTAAAAAACATAAATTTTTTTTGAAAATTCACTCTGTTAAAAAACTTAACGACTTTTATAATGCCATCGTGTATGTAGCACATGAAGTATAATAAATAAATGGAAATAAAAAAAATTCAAATAATTATTCAAGTACTCAGTTTCATTTACATGTTTGGGTATTTTAATTGTGTATTTCGTATTATAGCATTAAAAATATGCTTTAAAATATCAATAAATACGATTTATATTATTAAAGTTATTAAGTGCCATCTATTATTCAACATCTGAAGTATCGATTTCATTTTCGTAGTTCATACGTCATTGATCTGGTTTTATATATTTATATACGTTGTTTAGAACCAATTATAACATATACATGTATAAAAATTGAGTAAATCAAAACGTTTTTATTTTTATTATAACTATTAAAATAATGCGTATTTTCATTTGATTTCCATATATGTTGTATGAAAATGTTTTATTTAAATATTGATATAAAAATAATTTTTGTTGACAGTATTTTTCATTCATTAAAATTGAATCAAAAATCGTCAATTTTACATTAGTTCTTATGGAAAGTATCGAAATCTATACCCCTTACAAAAGCTCGATAAATTTAAAGGGTCTTTGTGTTCTGCTTGTATTATTTAGGATGCTTTGGATTACTCAATACCTTAACCAAAAGCATTTACTCTATACTTTAACCAAAAGCTTAGTTGATAATTTTTTGATTAAAACTGGCGCTATTACCGTTTTTTTTAGCAGACAGTGTTGACAAAAACTAAAGCTATTTCAATTTTAATAACGTATTTTGTGTATATTTATTTCCCAGTTCGAACGTGATATGATGGCCTGGAATCAAAAAGTATTTGTTGATTCTCCATGTCTAGTCAAGGAAGACAGACTAATCAAACAATACCGACAATGGTACAGACAATTTTATTCATCAAATAGCATAACATTTGGAGTCGCCAAAGATGCTCTCGCATGGTAACCAATGGACAAAAAATACTATTATTTATTTCTTCGAAAGTAATAATATTATATAAGTTTATACATAGTTTATAATTCTAATGTTTTAATAATAAAATTTTTAAATTACAAATTAGTTTTGATTTTAAATTCGAACTGTTTCCCGTTTTAACCAGGCGATTGTAAACTCATCTTTCTCATTTTCCAAAATTGGAAGAATTGTCTCTAAGACACGCTGATTATAACCGTTCAAATGCTGTCGTTCTTTATCGTTCAATAAATTTACATCGACCATTTTCGTTTGGATTGGGCACATAGTAACAGTAAAGAAAGTTAAAGCACCCCGCCCTGCAAAATCACGTGCAACTGATGCTGGAATAATTTGTACGATATCCTCGATTCGAATTCCAAATTTTCCATCCTCATAATACCCGGGCTCGTTAGAAATAAACATATTCTCACTAAGACCTGGATCATCAGGCATTTCTCGTATTCCTATACCCATTGGACCTTCATGGACGCATAAATAGCTTCCAATTCCATGACCGGTACCATGTTGATAATCAATACCGACATCCCAAAGAGCTTTACGCGCTAGTGTATCTAAAACTTTCCCTTTGACTTTTTTAGGAAATATAGTGGTACCGAGTGTTATTTGTCCAATTAATACTCGTGTATAACACTCAATTTCATGTGGAGTGGGAATGCCAAAATGCATAGTTCGTGTAACATCTGTTGTACCATCTAAAAATTGTGCACCTGAATCACAAAGATAAATCTCTTTATCAGTAATTTTTCGATTGGTTTCCGGTGAAGAATGATAATGAATTACTGAGCCGTTAGGTCCGGAACCACTTATTGTTGGAAAACTAACTCCAACAAATTTCTCCCGTTTTCTGAAACAATAAACATTTATAAACATTTGCCATAACTAATAAAATGTAATTTTACATACGATCGAAATTCTTCTAATTTATTGGCACCACTAATTTCATCCACATCTTGGTTATTCAATACCTGATTTTCTAACCATGCAAAATACTGACATAATGCCACTCCATCACGAATGTGAGCATTTATCATACGCGCACCTCGGTTTTATTTTTACGGCCTTGCATTAAACTGATGGGAGTTATTTGTTGAAACCGACGTTTATTCGGAATAAGAGCAGTTAAGGCATAACTTGAGCCTTTACTAATCCAAACCTTATTTTTATGCGTAGTGATCTTAATATATCAAGCAGGTATTATCATTAACCGTTTTTATAAGAAATTTAAGCCATTTACTTACCAGTTCGGAAAAGACAGATTGAACATCCTCATATCTTTGTAAAATCACATCAACTTCATTCGTTTTAAAATGTTCCTGGTAGTTCGACTAGTTTATTTTCGTCAATAAATAGATTAAACGTATCTCCTGTAATTATAACATATGCGAAAAACAATGGATTATAGTCGATGTCATATCCACGCATATTTAATAAATAAGCAATTTCATCTAAAGCAGTCACTACCATTATATCCACTTCCTTATCAGTCATTTCTTTGCGAATATCAATCAATTTATCGCCAGATGTACGACCCGCATACTCCAGGCTTAAATTAAATATTTTGGTGGTTTTTAAAGGAGGTCGATCCGTCCATATCATGTCAATCAGATTTTGTTCTATCGGGACTAATTTATTATTATATTGCTCTAGTTGAATCTCTAGTGTGTGCCATGCTTGATATGACATTAATAACGGATCGGTACCTACACGTGACCCCGAAGGTAATGCTTTATTTAACCATTGCCCAATATCAGGTGTTGACGGAAGTCCATCTTTCATTAATAACCAATTAGAGTCTAATTGCAGATCAGCTTGTAAATAATAACGTCCGTCAGTCCATTAGCAAAGCATCGTTTAAGGTTACAATACAGGTACCAGCCGATCCATCGAATTTTGATATAAATGCGCGACGTTCATCATGTTGTGACAGCCACTCACTCTATAAGAATTAGAGACAAAATCTGATTTCAATATTTAACTATAGTTTAAATTGGAAGTTCACTTACTTGATGAGAATCATCACTAGGTATGATGTATGCTGCAATTGTTCCTTGATTGTCCGGAAGATTTTCCATTAATTTCCGTAAAGCTGCAAGATTTTTAGTTGAATCACTCTTCATGGTAGATATTCTATTTTTTAGAATAAATATATTTAGCATTTTAACGAGAGGTAAAATAAATATTTTCAAATTTACTGTCAATCCACCAAAACTACAATTACATATACCACTATCATTGCAGTAACACTGACTGGGAACTTTACAGACTCCATCTTAACCAGTCACTTCTATCTTTAACAATGGGAATCAGAAAGTGCGGAGGAATGGGAAATCAGAAATAAGCTACTCTTTAGCTTTCAAACTTGAAGAAGCTCTAATCTGCATCTATGAGAGAGCTGTAGTCTAAGTATGCCTGAAACCTATATAAAACCTTTATAAGACCTTGTATAGAATATTGATGTCAGGTTTGGGTGGAGCATATGGCATTGCTCTCCAGTTGCTGGATAGAGTTCAGCGGCGTGCCATCCTAATAAAACAAAACTCCAAACTTACGAAAAATCTAGACAGCCATTCTAGCATCATTAAATGATAATTGATAATAAATGGTAAACTGTTCTGCAGAATTAAAGAATAAAATATCACCATTTGTTACGCCAGGAGCCGGGTAACACGAGGAACGGTCACTGCAGATAGGTTTACGTTGAAGCTGCCGCGCAAAAGCGATTTCTAATGTAGTAGATGGAAATCAACTCCCACGCCAACTTCCAAGTTTCAGTGATCGAAACTTGGTGGCGAATTGGTGACAAAAGATAGAATCCGATGGAGCATCGTTTTTTTATATTAAAATCACCAGCGTAAGACGAGATATTTCCGGATCTCCTACAGGCAGGATTGGAACCCTGAAGACGTTGAGGATACCAGATATCATGGACTTCATTAGAACATATTGTGATAAAAGAAAAATCAACAGACAAACTATTATACGTATATTTTGTCATTACATAACAATTGTATATATTTTCGTACTATACGATTTTTACCAGATTAACAAATTTCATTTAGATCTGTTTGGTTTACTACTAATATTAATGAAATCAATCTATCGATTTTTAAGTTAGTTACGTAAATTTTTGGCTGGGGCGCCAATTTTTTGTTCTGAGTGTAATTATGTAGAATCAAACTTGTGGTTATTTTTAAGGTAAATAGATTTTATTCTATTAAATTCTCGCGTAATTTTCCGGCTCCTACAGCGCAGTGACTTTTTAGAATGAAAATATTACTAATAATACTAAAACGGTTTTGTTTTGCAGTTTGTACATAGCAAAATATTGTAATAATTTTTAAAAGAATTTTTAATATAAAATACATAACCTCAAATTTAATTATTTAAAACAATCATAATTTTAAGTGAAATACAACATAGTTTACCAAAAACAAATAAGCTCCTCGTTACTTACGGCCTTATATCGCTATATGTATTGAATTTAATTGAAAATTAAACT
>OZ010736.1:78062305-78207907 GCA_963932295.1 Tipula lateralis | reverse complement strand
GGGAACATTGAGCTACGGTAATGTCGAACTGCCTTTGCAACTGAACAACGGGAAGGAGTTAGTCGTAAGGAGGATAACATTGGATCATCGGACGAAGCAACCACCACACTCGAAAAAGGTTGTTTGGGGAACATTGGATGGATGTCCTGAAACACAAGGATTGTGGGTTGTGGAAGCCAACAGTGACGACATTGACCCTCGTCAAATCCTTTGTTTTTTCGCTCGTACATCATACCGAGCCTTTGTTTTATCACTTGACAATTTGATTTTCTCTCTGACAAATCCGTGTATGTTGTTGATCTCCTCCTTCAAGTTGTCCACATATGCCTGTCCACATTTAGCTGATGATGGAACCGCTCCAAATTTGAGATCAACTGGCAGTTTTAAATTGTTGCCGAAAAGTATTGCCGCTGGTGTTACTCCTGTTGTGTTATGCGCCGCCGATCAATAGGCCATCAAGAACAATGGAATATCTTGATCCCAATGCCGCTGGTTTGAATCCACTGTTTTGGCTATAAACTCCTCCAATGTGGCATTGAAACGCTCCACCATGCCATCAGACTGTGGGTGGAAAGGTGTGGTCCAACTTTAATTAATTCCCAGTAACTGGCACATCTCCTGGAACACAACCGATTCAAAATTCCGCCCTTGGTCGGAATGCATTTCCATTGGTACCCCATAACGGCTTATCCAACTGTATACCACTGCATTGGCGATTGTGGTTGTTTCCTGATTTGGGATAGGGTATACCTCTGGCCACTTACTGAAGTAGTCCATTACTACCAAAACAGATTTGTTGCCACTTTTGCTGGTTGGGAATGGTCCTGCAACATCTATGGCAATCCTCTCAAATGGTGCTCCCACATTATATTGTTGCATCGCTCCACGGCTCTTCTTTGCCGGTCCTTTCACTGCCATACATTGGTCACACTTTTGACACCATTCAGCCACTGCCTGTCTGCATCATGTCCAGTAGAATCTTTCACGTACCTTGGCTAACGTTTTGTTAATTCCTCGGTGGCCTCCGCTTGTTCCTCCATGGTATTCCTCCAAAATTTCTGCCATCCTAATCGTCAGTACTACCACTAGCGATTGCTTTGTTTTACCATCGGAACTTTCCCATGTTCGCTTTAAGCATCCGTCTTCCATGGTTTGAGCCCAATAAGCCTTGATAGTTGGGTTGAGCCCAATAAGCCTTGATAGTTGGGTCTTTATCAGCTATATCGCTCCATGTGGGACGACGTTCTTCATCCATGAATTTGATAATCACCGCTAAATCTGGATCCTCCCGTTGTTCTTTGGAGATAACATCCTTCGTCCATTCATTAGCCGGCAAAACTTTCATTAATCTGATGTCAACGATGTTTTCCTTGTTTTCTACCCGACCGCAATGTTTACAATCCACTCGACATGGCCGTCTTGACAATGCATCAGCATTTCCATGAGCGCTTCCCTTCCGATGTTGGATTTCGTAGACAAAACTCCCCAATCGCTCAATCCACCGTGCTACTTGTCCTTCGGGATTTTTAAACTGAAGTAGCCATGTCAAGGCGCCATGATCCGTTCTTAATAGAAATGATTGGCCATAGAGGTATTTCCTGAAATGTTCCACACATTTCACTATGGCCAACAATTCTCTTCTTGTTACACAGTAGTTCCATTCTGGCTTCGATAAGATCTTTGAATAATATGCGATGAAACGTTCCTGTCCATCGATTTCTTGTGACAACACTCCTCCCAAGTCATAATTTCTTGCATCCGTATCCAAAATAAAACGTTTATTCGGAACCGGATACGAAAGCAATGGTGCTGTGCATAATCGCTGCTTGAGTTCATTGAACGCCTCCTCGTGTTCATCACTCCATTGGAACGGCTTGTTCTTCTGTGTCAGCTCGTGTAAACTTCTTGCGATGTTGGCAAATCGTGGCACAAATCGTCGATAACACGTGCAGAGTCCGATGAAACTCCTTAGTTCATGTAAATTCTGCGGTCTTGGCCAATCCTTTACGGCGGAGATCTTGTCTTCATCTGTGTGAATACCGCTTGTTGTTATTTTGTGTCCCAAATATTTGACCTCATCCCGGAACAATACACATTTCTTCAGACTTAACTTCAATCCAGCTGATTGGATTCTTTCGAATACTTCCTCTAGGTTTCGTAGATGCTCGTTGAAGTCCTTTCCCATAACGATGATGTCGTCCAAATAAACCAGGCATGTTTTCCAGTTGAGTCCCTTAAGTACGCGTTCCATTAGCCGTTCGAATGTCGCAGGGGCGTTACAAAGTCCACACTGAACGCTTTCTTTTCCTTATCTTCGTCTGCGACCTCCACTTGCCAATAACCGCTCTGCAGATCCAATGTTGAAAACATCCATGCTCCTGCCAATGTATCCAGTGTGTCGTGGATCCTTGGTAACGGGTAACTATCCTTTTTGGTAACTGTGTTGAGCTTCCGATAATCAACGCAGAATCTCATGCTTCCATCCTTCTTTTCCACCAATACTACGGGTGAACTCCATGGACTCGTTGACTGCTCAATTACTCCTCAAAATTAAACTCATGTTGATCTGGGTCAACATTTTCATCTACCAAAGCAGCGCGGAGTCTCAGCTGCAACTCATTGCGGTTGCCCGAAGTTGGTAAAATACGCTGACCCAACTCCTTCTTCAAATCTGCCACTTTTAAGTCCATTCATTTTATCTTGGATATTCACAATCCCGCCGCTGTCACCAATTGTTACGATTTCGCCGAGTGGTTATTCAAATAATTTATCCGGTTCGATCAATGGATTGTGAATATAAACTCGCAAAGATTAATTTTTACAATAAATTTAATTCTCAATAAATTTCACAATTATTTCACAAATAATTCACTAATATTAATTTTCACTATTATTTTACACAATATTTATCACCACTATTATTTTAACACTTCACTTTTTATCACTTCCCGATATTAACACTTCGAAATTCAAAATTGAACTATCTCGTAACTCAAATGTTTACACGTATTTACACGACGCAAATACTTGTAGAACATTCCATTATTTTTCTTCTCTACACTTCGCGAATGTTCTTTCGTCGTATTTTGTTCGCTCCGCCTATTTCATTATTTGTTTTTATTCTGTTCGCATGTGTAAACATTTGGTTACAGGGTAATCCCTACTGCTATAATTTTCTTCTTAATTATCACAGGTGACATCTGTGATTCGTGACAATACTATACTCGTAACCTCTACCTTTTGTTTTTTTACGTGTCTATTAAAGTTTTAGTTCAGCAGGAACCTTTTGCTTTGGCGATTCGTGTTGATCCTAATTTTTTTCCTGGTGTACTAATTCCTTTTTTTTTGTTGTTACTTCTCATCGGCTATAATTGTATCTCTTTTATTTTAGAGTTTAAATTCTTTTTTAAGTCTTTGCAGGAACCATAACTATAACTTTCATCCTTATTTCTATTTCCCTCCTTCCTATGCTGGTTACCTATATAAACTAATTGTGTTTAACTTTTAATTTCAAAAATGCGCAATTTTGACTCACGACATTGCTTTAGTTCATATTGTCATGAATCACAGATGTCACCTGTGATAATTAGAAAGAAAATTATAACAGTAGGGATTACCCTGTAACCAAATGTTTACATAAACGAACAAAATAAAAAGAAATAATGAAATAGGCGGAGCGAACCAAATACGACGCAACGAAAATTCGAGAAGTGTAGAGAAGAAAAATAATGGAATGTTCTACAAGCCTTTGCGTCGTATAAATACGTGTAGACATTTGAGTTACGAATCAGTTCAATTTTGAATTTCGAAGTGTTAATATCGGGAAGTGATAAAAAGTGAAGTGTTAAAATAATAGTAGTGATAAATATTGTGTAAAATAAAAGTGAAAATAAATATCAGTGAATTATTTGTGAAATATTTGTGAAATTTTTGTGGAAAATAAATTTAGTTAAAATTTAATCTTTGCGAGTTTATATTCACAATCCAGTGATCGAACCAGATAAAATAATTGAATAACCACTCGGCGAAATCGTAACAATTGGTGACAGCGGTGGGATTGTGAATATCCAAGATGAAATTATTGGACTTAAAAGTGGCAGATTTGAAGAAGGAGTTGGGGCTACGGAATCTACCAACTGTGGGCAACCGAAATGAGTTGCAGTTGAGACTCCGTACAGCTTTGTTGGATGAAAATGTTGACCCAGATCAACATGAGTTTAATTTTGGGGCACCGGATTCAACCGAGGTGCAAGCGGTTGAAGTGACAACAGAGTCAACGACCAGAGCGGAACACCAGAATGTCGTCGTTAAAGAAACTACTCCAACAACATCTGGAGGTTTCGATATGGGGCAACTAATGGCTGCTATGCAACAAATGCAAGTTCAGACGCAACTACAAATGCAGCAAATGATCGGCGGCCTCGAAGTAAAAATGATTACCGAGCAAAGGACATTGCGTGCTGAACAGGAGCAAATGATCGGCGGCCTCGAAGGGAAAATAACAAGCGGTCAAGAAAGATTGGAGGAGCAAATGCGAGGTGATCAGGAAAAATTGATTGAACGGATGGATCATCACGAGAAGTTTCAGCAAGATTTAATGGCCGAAGTGAACCAAAAATTTCTAGATATGTCTATTAAATTTAACTCCATTAAATGGACACGGTTAAAATGGAAATGGATCACAAATTGGACCAACAAATCGAGGTGACCGACCAACGATTCATGAAGATCGAACAAGAGCTAATGGATCTCAAAACCAACGGCAGCACTCAAATTGCTAGACCAACCAGTTCTATAAAATTGAAGCCACCAACGTTCGACGGAACTACACCATACAACATCTTCAAACTCCAGTTTGAAATGGCGGCTACCACGAACGGTTGGTGTGAAAAGGATCGAGTGGCAGCATTAATTGTGGCGCTAAAAGGCAGTGCTGCGGAGCTCCTACAAATAGTGCCGGAATACGAACGGGAAGACTACGGGAAAATCATGTTGGCGTTGGAGCGAAAATATGGAGGAGATCACCGACGGGAGCTACATCGTATGGAGTTGAAGGCACGATGTCAGCGGATTGGAGAGACGCTCCAGGAGTATGCGGCTGATATAGAGCGGTTAGTGCACCTCGCCCACTACAACATGGCAGGAGAATACACAGAGCGGATCAATATCGACGCTTTCACCGATGGTATACGGGATCCCGATACGAGACGTGTAGTTGTATTGTCTCCAAAAGCAACGTTTGCGGAAACCATCGCGTGTGCCCTAACCAACGAGACTGCTAACAACATCATCAAACCAGCAGTCAAGGTACGTCGTGTGGAAGTGGAACCAGCAATCAGTCACAAACAGGGCAATAACATCAAACCAGCAGATAACTGGCGGACAACGATATTCCGGGAAGGAACTTGTAAAATCAGATGTTGAGTTTATGACAAAATAGGACACATCTCAAGGGAATGCTGGGAGATAAGGCGCAAACGGGCGAGAACACCATCGCCGATGTACCGACGGCCACCGGAGGAAAGAAAAGCAGCAGCCGTGGAGGAACGCCAAACAACAACAAAGGCGTTAAACGAGTAAGAGTCAGCTTTGAGGAGCAAAAGCTGACTCCCACAACCAAATGCTCCATAACCTTCATCCCCATTTCCAGATTGGCAAAAGGTGGTGATAGCTTGATGGTGCGAGGAGAAGTAGAGGGGCGATCCAGTATAATAACGTTGGACACCGGAGCAACGAGAACGATTGTGCGACCAGATTTTATCACGGATGGAGTTCGGACAATGGATGGGTTCAAGTTGCAAACGGCGACAGGCGACAGTGCGGCTATCAAAGGAAAGAAGGAGGTTACAATTCGAATCTGGAACAATGGTTTTCGACTTGAAGTTCTGGTTGCGGATATTGTGGATGAGGTCATCCTGGGAATGGACTTCATGAAACGAAATGGATTCGTATCGGACGAGGAACATTAATCTACGGTAATGTCGAACTGCCTTTGCAACTGAACAACGGGAAGGAGCCAATCGTAAGGAGGATAACATTGGATCATCGGACGAAGCTACCACCACATTCGGAAACGGTTGTTTGGGGGAAATTGGATGCAGGTCCTGGAACACAAGGGTTGTGGGTTGTGGAAGCCAACAGTGACGAGATACAAACCAAAGAAATTATCATTGGAAAAGCTTTGGTTAAACCGGATTGTGACTTTAGAGTTCCGATAAGGGCTCTTAATTTATCGGATGTGACAAAAACAATTAAAAAGGGAACTATCATCGGCCGAGGAGAGGAAGTATCCACCATTATAAAATGCGAGGAGGCGAATCCGTGTGTAAAGGCCAAAGACCAACGACAACGGAAAATAACGGAGGAACTAGCACAGAAATGGACGCAACAATTAACACCAAAAGAAAAACAAGCAGCAAAGGAGTTGCTTCAAAAATATATGTCCATTTTCTGTGGTGCACCGGAAGATAATGGCAGAACAAATATGGTTAAACACCGGATCGATACAGGAACATCAACACCTATTCGACAAGCGCCAAGAAGATTACCATTGGCTAAACAAGCAGAAGTGGATAAGATGGTAACTGACATGCAAACATCGGGAGTAATTGAGCAGTCAACGAGTCCATGGAGTTCACCCGTAGTATTGGTGGAAAAGAAGGATGGAAGCATGAGATTCTGCGTTGATTATCGGAAGCTCAACACAGTTACCAAAAAGGATAGTTACCCATTACCAAGGATCGACGACACACTGGATACATTGGCAGGAGCAAGGATGTTTTCAACATTAGATCTGCAGAGTGGCTATTGGCAAGTGGAGGTCGCAGACGAAGATAAGGAAAAAACAGCGTTCAGTGTGGGCAATGGATTATGGCAATTCAATGTCATGCCATTTGGACTTTGTAACGCCCCTGCGACTTTCGAACGGCTAATGGAACGCGTACTAAAAGGACTCCACTGGAAAACATGCCTGGTATATTTGGACGACATCATCGTTATGGGCAAGGACTTCGATGAACATCTACAAAACCTGGAGGAAGTATTCGAAAGAATCCAATCAGCAGGATTGAAGTTAAGTCTGAAGAAATGTGTATTGTTCCGGGATGAAGTCAAATATTTGGGACACAAAATAACAACAAACGGCATTCATACAGATGAAGACAAGATCTCCGCCGTAAAGGATTGGCCAAGACCGCAGAATTTACATGAACTAAGGAGTTTCATCGGACTATGCACATATTATCGACGATTTGTGCCAGGATTTGCCAACATCGCAAGGAGTTTACACGAGCTGACACAGAAGAACAAGCCGTTCCAATGGAGTGATGAACACGAGGAAGCGTTCAATGAACTGAAGCAGCGATTATGTACAGCACCATTGCTTTCGTATCCGGTTCCGAATAAACGTTTTATTTTGGATACGGATGCAAGCAATTATGGCTTGGGAGGTGTGTTGTCACAGGAAATCGATGGACAGGAACGTGTCATCGCATATTATTCAAAGATCTTATCGAAGCCAGAACGGAACTACTGTGTAACAAGAAGAGAATTGTTGGCCATAGTGAAATGTGTGGAACATTTCCGGAAATACCTCTATGGCCAATCATTTCTATTAAGAACGGATCATGGTGCCTTGACATGGCTACTTCAATTTAAAAATCCCGAAGGACAAGTAGCACGGTGGATTGAGCGATTGGGGAGTTTTGTCTACGAAATCCAACATAGGAAGGGAAGCGCTCATGGAAATGCGGATGCGTTGTCAAGACGGCCATGTCGAGTGGATTGTAAACATTGTGGACGAGTGGAAAACAAGGAAAACATCGTCGATATCAGACTAATGAAAGTGTTGCCAGCTGATGAATGGACCAACGAGGTTATCTTCAAAGAGCAACGGGAGGATCCAGATTTGGCATTGATTATCAAATTCATGGAGGAAGAACGTCGTCCCACATGGAGCGATATTGCAGATAAAGGCCCAGCTATCAAGGCTTATTGGACCCAATGGGATAGTTTAACCATGGAAAACGGATGCTTAAAACGAACATGGGAAAGCTCCGATGGCAAAACAAAGCAGTCGCTAGTGGTGGTACCGAAGATCAGGATGGCGGAAATATTGGAGGAATACCACGGAGGAACAAGCGGAGGTCACCTAGGAATCAACAAAACGTAAGCCAAGGTACGTGAAAGATTCTACTGGGCAGGATGCAGACAGGCAGTGGCTGAATGGTGTCAAAAGTGTGACCAATGTATGGCCGTGAAAGGACCGGCAAAGAAGAGCCGTGGAGCGATGCAACAATATAATGTGGGAGCACCATTTGAGAGGATTGCCATAGATGTTGCAGGACCATTTCCAACCAGCGATAGTGGCAACAAATATGTTTTGGTAGTAATGGACTACTTCAGTAAGTGGCCAGAGATATACCCGATTCCAAATCAGGAAACAACCACAATCGCCAATGCAGTGGTATACAATTGGATAAGCCGTTATGGGGTACCAATGGAACTGCATTCCGACCAAGGGCGGAATTTTGAATCGGTTGTCTTCCAGGAGATGTGCCAGTTACTGGGAATTAATAAAACGCGGACAACACCTTTCCACCCACAGTCTGATGGCATGGTGGAGCGTTTCAATGCCACATTGGAGGAGTTTATAGCCAAAACAGTGGATAAAAACCAGCGGCATTGGGATCAAGATATTCCATTGTTCTTAATGGCTTATCGATCGGCGGTGCATAACACAACAGGAGTAACACCAGCGACAATACTTTTTGGCAACAATTTAAGACTACCAGGCGATCTCAAATTCGGAGCGGTTCCATCATCAGCTAAATGTGGACAAGCATATGTGGACAACTTGAAAGAGGAGATCAACAACATACACGGATTTGTCAGAGGGAAAATCAAATTGTCAAGTGATAAAACAAAGGCTCGGTATGATGTACGAGCGAACAATAAAGGATTTGACGAGGGTCAATTGGTATGGCTTCACAACCCACAACGTAAGAAAGGGTTATCGCAAAAATTACAACCTGGATGGGAGGGACCGTACAAGGTCATAACAAGAATAAATGATGTGATTTATAGGATCCAAAGAGGAGTACGAGGAAAACCCAAGGTTGTACACCTGGAACGACTGGCGTTCTATAGAGGAAGAGGTCTGGATCCTGTTCGGGACGAACAGGTTTGGGCGGAGGGTAGTGTCACGAATCACAGATGTCACCTGTGATAATTAAAAAGAAAATTATAACAGTAGGGATTACCCTGTAACCAAATGTTTACATAAACGAACAAAATAAAAAGAAATAATGAAATAGGCGGAGCGAACCAAATACGACGCAACGAAAATTCGAGAAGTGTAGAGAAGAAAAATAATGGAATGTTCTACAAGCCTTTGCGTCGTATAAATACGTGTAGACATTTGAGTTACGAATCAGTTCAATTTTGAATTTCGAAGTGTTAATATCGGGAAGTGATAAAAAGTGAAGTGTTAAAATAATAGTAGTGATAAATATTGTGTAAAATAAAAGTGAAAATAAATATCAGTGAATTATTTGTGAAATATTTGTGAAATTTTTGTGGAAAATAAATTTAGTTAAAATTTAATCTTTGCGAGTTTATATTCACAATCCAGTGATCGAACCGGATAAAATAATTGAATAACCACTCGGCGAAATCGTAACAATATAAATAAAATTTGTACAATAATTTATATATATATATATATATATATATATATATATATATATATATATATATATATATATATATATATATATATATATATATATATATTTATATATATATATATATATATATATATATATATATATATATATATATATATATATATATATTGTTACGATTTCGCCGAGTGGTTATTCCAATTATTTATCCGGTTCGATCACTGGATAGTGGATTGTGAATATAAACTCGCAAAGATTAAGTTTTACAATAAATTTATTTCCCAATAAATTCCACAATTATTTCACAAATAATTCACTATTATTTTACACAATATTTATCACTACTATTATTTTAACACTTCACTTTTTATCACTTCCCGATATTAACACTTCGAAATTCAAAATTGAACCGCCTGTAACTCAAATGTCTACACCTATTTATACGACACAAATGCTTGTAGAACATTCCATTATTGTTCTTCTCTACACTTCATGGATGTTCTTCCGTCGTATTTTGTTCGCTCCGCCTATTTCATTATTGGTTTTTATTCTGTTCGTATGTGTAAACATTTGGTTACAGGGTAAACCCTACTGCTATAATTTTCTTCTGAATTATCACAGGTGACATCTGTGATTCGTGACACTACCTTCCGCCCAAACCTGTTCGTCCAGAACAGGATCCAGACCTCTTCCTCTATAGAACGCCAGTCGTTCCAGGTGTACAACCTTGGGTTTTCCTCGTACTCCTCTTTGGATCCTATAGATCACATCATTTATTCTTGTTATGACCTTGTACGGTCCCTCCCATCCAGGTTGTAATTTCTACGATAACCCTTTCTTACGTTGTGGGTTGTGAAGCCATACCAATTGACCCTCGTCATATCCTTTATTGTTTGATCGTACATCATACCGAGCCTTTGTTTTATCACTTGACAATTTAATTTCTCTCTGACTAATTCGTGTATGTTGTTGAGCTTCTCTTTCAAGTTTTCATCGAATGCTTCCATCCTTCTTTTCCACCAATACTACTGGTGAACTCCATGGACTCGTTGACTGCTCAATTACTCCCGATATTTGCATATCAGTTACCATCTTATCCACTTCTGCTTGTTTAGCCAATGGTAATCTTCTTGGCGCTTATCGAATAGGTGTTGATGTTCCTGTGTCGATCCGGTGTTTAACCATATTTGTTCTGCCATTATCTTCCGGTGCACCACAGAAAATGGACATATATTTTTGGAGCAACTCCTTTGCTGCTTGTTTTTCTTTTGGTGTTAATTGCTCCGTCCGTTTCTGCGTTAGTTCCTCCGTTATTTTCCGTTGTCGTTGGTCTTGGGCCTTTATACACGGATTCGCCTCCTCGCATTTTATAATGGTGGATACTTCCTCACCTCGGCCGATAATAGTTCCCTTTTTGATTGTGTTGTCACATCCGATAAATTAAGAGCCCGTATCGGAACTCTAAAGTCACAATCCGGTTTAACCAAAGCTTTCCCAATGATAATTTCTTTGGTTTGTTTCTCGTCACAGTTGGCTTCCACAACCCACAACCCTTGTGTTCCAGGACCTCCATCCAATTTCCCCCAAACAACCGTTTCCGAGTGTGGTGGTAGCTTCGTCCGATGATCCAATGTTATCCTCCTTACGATTGGCTCCTTCCCGTTGTTCAGTTGCAAAGGCAGTTCGACATTACCGTAGATTAATGTTCCCCGTCCGACATCCAATACGAATCCATTTCGCTTCATGAAGTCCACTCCCAGGATGACCTCATCCACAATATCCGCAACCAGAACTTCATGTCGAAAACTGTTGTTCCCGATTAGTATTGTCACCTCCTTCTTTCCTTTGATAGCCGCACTGTCGCCTGTCGCCGTTTGCAACTTGAACCCTTTCATTGTCCGAACTCCATCCGTGATAAAATCTGGCCGCACAATAGTTCTCGTTGCTCCGGTGTCCAACGTTATTATACTGGATCGCCCCTCTACTTCGCCTTTCACCATCAAGCTATCACCACCTTTTGCCAATCTGGATATGAGGATGAAGGTTATGGAGCATTTGGTTGTGGGAGTAAGCTTTTGCTCCTCAAAGCTGACTCTTACCATAGCATCCTAAATAAAGAAGCCGCAATGATTGACCCTTTAAATTTACCGAGCTTTTTTATGGGGTCTAGATTTTCATACACTCCATAAGAACTAATGTAAAATTGAAGATTTTTGGCTCAATTTTAATGAATGGAAATACTGAAAACAAAAATTATTTTTATATCAAAATTTAAATCAAACATTTTCATATAACATATATGGAAATCAAATGAAAATACGAATTATTTTAATAGTTATGATAAAAATAAAAACGGTTTGATTTATTCAATTTTTATACATGTAGTTATATGTTATAATTGGTTCTAAACGCCGTATAAAAATATATAAAACGAGATCAATGACGTATGAACTATGAAAAAGAAACATATACTTCAAATATTGAATAAGAGATGGCACTTTATAACTTTAATAATATAAATCGTATTTATTGATATTTTAAAGCATATTGTTAATGCGATAATACGAAGTGCACAATTAAAATATCCATACATGTTAATGAAAGTGAATACTTCAAAAATTATTTAAATTTTTTTGATTTTCATTCAATTGTTATACTCGATACAAGATGGCATTATAAAAGACAGCAGTTGTTAAACTCGATACAAGATGGCATCATAAAAGTCGTTACGATTTTTGACAGTGTGATTTTTTAAAATAATTTTAAGTATTTAAATTGTTTTTTTTTTAATAAAATACATTTATTTAGACACAAACAGCATTTAACAACAAAACGGTACCTGTTTAGCTTCGTCCACAAATTAGTATTCAATGGTTTCAATTTTGTTTCATTAAATGAATTATCATGACTATGAGGACGATTCACCTCAGTTGGATATGAAGCATTCATGTATGGTTTTCTTCAACATATACATTTATTTATTGTGTTGTCTAAATTCTGTTTTAAGAAATTGTCATGAGCACATTTAAACGTCAGTTGAATATGAATTATTTTATGTGATTTCGTTAAACAGATGCAGCTATTGGAATTCTGTTTACAGCTATTGCCATGTGCACATGTATACGTATGACAGATTTTTTGACCGAAAAAGTAATAAGAAGACAGTGGATTTTAAAACTTATTTTTATTCCAAAACATATATGAAGAAATCATTTGCACGAGAATAAAAATTCTTCAGAGATCTTCCATGTTTATATAGAAATAATAACTTCACATTGGCTGAAATTAAAATAATTGTTCAAGTCCCACCTCCAAGCCCATCAAAAGATATCTACGAAAGAACATTTACATTGGTGATCAAACAGAAATTCAAACACAGCATTTTTGGCCGAAAAACGATTTCCATTACACCGTATATTGAATTTAACAGTGGAAATTCAAAACATATGACTTCCTCGACATATTGCAATATAATACAAACTAATAAATGATTTTAAACAGTCGGTATCGTATCATGTCTCATCGACTCAAATGCGACCCAAATATTAATTATTTATTATTGGAATTCGTCTAGACAATGACGAACTATCGAAGAACCGACGAAGAACTATCATTTTGTGTGGTTGTATTATATTTTGTGACAAGAACATTATTCCCTCACGATGCCGAAATCTTATTTTACGGCAGTTGCATAGATGCACAAAACACATTTTTAAAACTTCAATAATCGCCCGTCGAGTCATACTAACTAAAAATTGATAATAACATCAATATTATTGGCTAGTTTCATGTCCTTTTTCGAGAACTTCTAATAGAAGTGGTATGTCGTGGTATAAGTCTAACGTCAACGACTTACATCGAGAAGATGAATAAATTCTTCACATAATTGTAAACTAGAAACTTGTATAACCGACAACGGGACTAAATTCAAGAGTCAATATTTTAGTAATTTATATCGTTGCCAAGGAGAACGAATATTAGCATTGTCTTACCACAGTATATCGCATGGGTAAGCTGAACGATTTGGTGAAACACTAAAAGAGAACAAAAACGATAAATATGTTGGGAACAAACCAGTAAATTCTAATCTAATTCCATGAATTAGTACAAATACAAAACCAAAACACCAACAAACTAAATCACCGCAGCAGAATTATTTTAGACCCATCAATCCACACGGAACTAAAAATAGTTTGATTTTATTTGGAATTAAACACAGTGGACGATGATCTACATCAATGTTTGTAGATAACGAAGACGATCACGATCTTCAAGAGTAGTGATATTTCCACAATAATTCTAAAACCCAAAGATATAGTTGCACAAATCACATTCACATTTAACATATTTATCCACAGGCCAACAATATTAATTATTAATTATAATATATATGTTTTATTATAAGAAATAATTTATTATTGTCTACGGACGGGTATAACCTATAAACATTTTATGAACAATTTTTGACAGCAAAAACAAAAACAAAAAAAAAATATTTTTTTTACTTTTTCTTTGCTGTACGCTGTTCAATTTTTTAGTAATAAATATGAACTGTAGAGCGATTTTATTATTTTTTAATGACGTCACAACTTATTGATGTGTTAGTAAATATGGGGTATAAACTTTTTAAGTTCAATTTCGATGATTGCGGCTTCTTTATTTAAGATGCTATGCTCTTACTCGTTTAACGCCTTTGTTGTTGTTTGGCGTTCCTTCTCGGCTGCTGCTTTTCTTTCCTCCGGTGGCCTTCGGTACATCGGCGATGGTGTTCTCGCCCGTTTGCGCTTTATCTCCCAGCATTCCCTTGAGATGTGTCCTATTTTGTCATAAACTCAACATCTGATTTTACTAGTTCCATACCGGAATCTCGTTGTCCACCAGTTATCTGCTGGTTTGATGTTATTGTCCTGTTTGTGACTGATTGCTGGTTCCACTTCCACACGACGTACCAGCAGTCAATGGTTTTATGATGTTGTTTGCAGTCTCGTTGGTTAGTGCACACGTGATGGTATCCGCAAACGATGCTTTTGGAGACAATACAACTGCACGTCTCGTATCCGGATCCCGTATACCGTCGGTGAAAACGTCGATCTTGATCCGCTCTGTGTATTCTCCTGCCCTTTTGTAGTGGGCGAGGTGCACTAACCGCTCTATATCAGCCGCATACTCCTGGAGCATCTCTCCGACCCGCTGACAACGTCCCTTCAACTCCCGTCGATGGTCACCTCCGTATTTGCTCTCCAGATCCAACATGATTTTGCCGTAATCCTCCCGTTCGTATTCCGGGACGATTTGTAGGAGCTCCGCAGCACTTCCCTTTAACACCACAATTAACGCTGCCACTCGATCCTTCTCACACCAACTATTCCTTGTGGCCGCCGTTTCAAACTGGAGTTTGAAGATGTTGAATGGTGCGGTTCCGTCGAACGTTGGTGGCTTCAACTTCATCGAGCTGGTTGATCGGGCAATTTGAGCGCTGCCGTTGGTTTTTCGGTCCATGATTTCCCTCTCGAGTTTCAGAAATTGTTGATCTGCCACCTCAGATTGCTGAAGACTGCGAGATTCAAACCACTCCGGTTTCCGCTTCATTTCTATTTACACTGTGTCAACTTTTGTGTTCAACGTGACGGAAAGCTCTCGAAACTTCTCGTTGACACATTTTCTTGCTGTTTCAACCGTTCGATGATGCTCTCTTGACAAGTTCTCATGACCTCCTGTTCCGCCAACTATCTTTGATTTGATCGGCTCGCATTTGCTCCTTTATGTCGCTCTTCATTTGATCTTAGCTGGTAATCATATCGGTTTTTAGCCAACCGATCATCTGCTCTTGTTCAGCACGCAATGTCCTTTGCTCGGTAATCATTTGTTGTTGGAGTAGTTTCTTTAACGACGACATTCTGATCTTCCGCTCTGGTCGTTGATTCTGTAGTTACTTCAACTGCTTGCACCTCGGTTGAAACCGGAGCCATGTTGATCTGGGTCAACATTATCATCCAACAAAGCTGTCCGGAGTCTTAACTGCAACTCATTTCGGTTGCCCGCAGTTGGTAGATTCCGTAGACCCAACTTCTTCTTCAAATCTGCCACTTTTAAGTCCATTAATTGCATCTTGGATATTCACAATCCCACCGCTGTCACCAATTGTTACGATTTCGCCGAGTGGTTATTCTAATAATTTATCAGGTTCGATCACTGGATTGTGAATATAAACTCGCAAAGATTAATTTTTACAATAAATTTATTTTCCAATAAATTCCACAATTATTTCACAAATAATTCAGTAATATTTATTTTCACTATTATTTTACACAATATTTATCACCACTATTATTTTGACACTCCACTTTTTATCACTCTCCGATATTAACACTTCGAAATTCAAAATTGAACTGTTTCGTAACTCAAATGTCTACACCTATTTATACGAAGCAAATACTAGTAGAACATTCCATTATGTTTTTTCTCTACACTTCGCGAATGTTCTTTCCGTCGTATTTGGTTCGCTATCACAGATGACATCTGTGATTCGTGACATTTCGTTTTATTTCTATGGGGTTTTGAAATTTTACTCTCGCTTTATTTTCATATTTATTCTGTTTATATACATAATGTTGTCGTTAAATAGTACAGTCATTTCAAGTTTTTTTTCGTTTATTTCTATGCAATCTGTTTTGGGGTTCAAGGCACCCCCAACTCTTTCGCGGTTCGCTTATTTACGTCCTTACCACCTTACGCTTTGCAGCCAAATCGAGGACCTACGGCTATAGGTCAGATTTAACTAACCATCTGCACTTTGCATAGCTCCATGCCAGCCTATAGTACTGACATGGAAGATGGGTCGGTCCATGGATTCTGCACTCCAACAGGGGGTCATAGTTGTGTTCATTCACACCACCGATCGTAATCAACTGGTGAAAAATCTCTTTTGCAACCTGCCCCTATCGGGATTCGAACCTGGTACCTCCCGCTCCAACTGCTTTAACCACTCCGTAACTTGAACCACTGCGCCACCTGGGCGGTACTGTATGCTTTGAAACATACATAAACCTTAATATGAAAAAACAGCTAAAGGAAAGGGAAATATATAACATATTTATTTAATTAGAATTGTATGAAGAGCAAAGCCGACTGTAGTTTGATTGCGCATACTGCAACATCAATGTTGCAGTATCGAGGCCATGAAGGCAGTGAACTATTTTATCACACTACAAGCTCCAAATCAATGGATTTTTGGAATCAAGCAAAAAATGTGCGTGGGTGTAATTTGCAACTCCAGGATACAATTCACCGCACTTGAACATTATGGACTGATAGAACTTGACCCAGGTTGGATTCTTAGAGCCAATACCGTTCATCTCTACGCCGTCAGCACCACCAGCAGCAAGAGAAGGGGTCTTACCTCCCTGCGTTCAACATTTCAGCATTTACGCCGTTTGTACCTAGAGAACACCACTTGACATCTGCTCATCAACTAACCTTCACCATTACCACACCCGATAATACGCAACTGGAGCAAAACATAAAAACTCAACAATTAGATGAGTCAATAACCATAGATCATCACCACATACACTACTACGTGATGGTCCATTTAGTATTTTGGACTCTTCTCACACTTGGTATCGTTTATGGTCTTATACGGTGCTTAAAAACAAGCCTACATAATACACAACCAACACCATCAATTCTTCCAGCATCATATGGCCGGCGCCCAACATGTTCAACAGAACACACCACGCAAGTACAATGTCTCACATTTCACAGATATATGACACATTTATGTTTTGCACTATTTTGCATTTATACTATTTTTTGTAATAACATATAATATCTGCTTTGCATTATCTTGCATTTATACTGTCTGTAACTTGAAATGGACCACCCAGGAGGACAGTGTTTAAAGCTGCGGCAGTTGGAGTGGGAGGTGCCAGGTTCGAATCCCGATAGAGGCAGGTTGCAAAAGGGATTTTTCACCACTTGATTACTATCGGTGGTGTGAATGAACACAACTATGACACTCTGTGGGAGTGCAGAATCCATGGGCCGACCTATCTTCCATGTCAGAACTATAGGCTGACATGGAGCTATGCAATGTGCAGATGGTTAGGTAAATCGGACCTATAGCCGTAGGTCCTCGATTTGGCTGCAAAACGTAAGGTGGTAAGGACGTAAATAAGCGAATTACGAAAGAGTTGGGAGTGCCAAAACATATTGCATAGAAATAAACGAAAAAAAAATGTAACGACAACATTATGTATATAAACAGAATGAATATGAAAATAAAGCGAGAATAAAATTTCTATGTATGGCATTCTATATAATATAATATATTTCTATGTATGGCATGAGTAAACTACTAACAAGTATTTGTATCTACTGGCATCTACTCAATACTCATACTCAAATGATGGTGTAGATGATAAAAGTAGTTATGCGTAAAATTAACGCTGGAGTATTTAGTTTTAAAAAAAGCTACGATGGATTTTCGAATCACTAGGTTATGTTGAACTGTCATTTTATGTTTATATTGAGCTTGTCAGAAGAATAAACTTTCATTAAAATAATAAATAAATATATTTAATCGTCAAAATGGATAAAAATTATAATTTAAATGCATTCCGTTCGTTAAAACTTCGATTTTTAGTCATTTTTATTTTTATTTAATTATTGTTTTTAATTGATATGATATGATATGATAGGGAAAGTACAAGCCAACCAGTTACGGTGATTCTGAGATTGTTACCATAATCCCGGAGTATATTCAGCAGATTGTTTCCTTTTCCCAAACCTTATATGTTGGAATGCAAGTGGGCCTAGTCCCTGCTTGCATTCCAACATATAAGGTTTGGGAAAAGGAAACAATCACAGAAACGACTAAGGAGATAATACACTGCATTAGTCATTGCTAACTACATTATGTATTAATGAATTATAATATGTTGTTAGTATAATCATTTTCACAATGGGGTTTGAGTTTGTTATTATTGTTAGTTGGATAGGTAAGGATCATTCTATATTCATCATACGTATTCGTATCTCCTCGACAGTTAAAACTGGAGTACTTTATAAACATCTTTCGGTCATCTCATTATATGCTGTATTGAAAGATGTGGCCCTATAATTCAAAATTCATCACCATCTAACGCGTGGGGAGTATAAATTCCGTGATGACCCGACAACATTTCTATATACAATCGATGATCTAATACATTGTCGATTCGTTTGTAAGGGAAACTATTTAAATAAATAAATAGTTTAGTCACAAATAACTACTACAGATAGCCAAACTATATGGAGAAATCATGTATATAGACTGAAATAAGGGGAAACTATTGTACCCTGGAAGAAAAGGCTATATTTGAGTTTTATTGTCTCTTTCATTCCTTTACCATTGATATTACGATAAATAAAATTCAATCAAATCTATAAAACTAAGTTCAACTACATACATGAAATCAAATAAATGTTTCATGCTACTGCGATTAGTTTCATTCAGGACAGTAAATGAGTTCATCATATTTTATACAAAATTTATATGCAAACATTTATTTATCGTTATATCAATGCTAAAGAAATGAAAGAGACAATAAAACTCAAATATAGCCTTTTCTTCCAGGGTACAGTTATTTCCCCTTATTTCAATCTAGTATACATGATTTTTCCATATAGTTTGGCTATCTGTAGTAATTATTTGTGGTTTAGTGCGGTCATATTTAGCTAACTTGATCGATCATTCCATTCCACATATTCTATCTTTATGTACGTTTTAAGATTTTATAACAAACAATCACACAATACACAAAAGTAGACTTCTTGAATAACACACTACAATACAATGAAAGAAATCACCAAAGCGGCCGTCCGATTCAGAAAGTTTAATAGTTTGTAATGTAATCACCATTGTCCGCAGTTGCACATGCTTGCCTTTTTTTTGTAACCGGGTGCTTACAGAAGGTCGGGTCGCTTGCGTACAATATAGCCGTTACAGATTATGTCCATCATGTGCATTAATCCCTTGTATGTGAATAAAATAAAAAGAAAAAAACTAAAACCAGACATTTTTATAGCACTTCACTTCCCCATTGACAAATCAACATCACTTCCCTTGAGAAACGAACTAACAAACCATCTTCACAATAATAACACTAGGAATTTCAATGCATATATATGTTACGGTTAAAGCCCGAAATGCGGCGATGTCCGAATTTACCGGTAAATGTCCGAATTTACCTATCCCTTTGGTAAATGTATGTGCAATCGACGTTAACCTGCAAATTTAGACTATATTCACATTTATTTTTTGTATTAATAAATGATTTCGTAGTAGACCCTAGAATGATTTCGTAGTAGACCCAAGCATGATTTTCTAGAATTGTAAAGGCTACTTCGGTAACTCTCACGGGCAAACTCTCCGAGGGGCTTTAGATTTCAACTTCGAGGGACGTAGGAGCCGGGATAAGCAAACATGTCGCACTGCGTGCCGCACGTAGGAACGGATTATATAGAATCTATTAAAGGATTTCGGTACACTTCGGTTCGCATTTTGGTAAATGTGGACATTTACCGGTAAATTCAGACATTCGCCGATTTCGGGCTTTAACCGTAACATATATATATATAAATATATATAAGCATGTATATAATTAGTATTTATTTCAAAAAAAAAAAGTTTAAACACTAAATTTACAATCATCAAAAAAAAAAAAGGTAATATCATCTAGTTTTTGAAAAAAAAAATAATCTTATAACCAAAAAAAAATAAAAAAAAACCAGTAAAAACTCACCAATCGATCCACTAAAACTCTGGTGGCACGATGGCTGAAAAATAAGCACGGCTGAAAAAAAATTCACTCGTTTTCTTTCTTTCACTAACACTTTATGATTTTGAAGCTAAAATTAAGATTCAATAAGAAGAAACTATATAATAATGACTATACAATCTAAAAACTATATAATCTAAAAAAAAGGAAACCCGACACCATTTAATTAAAAAGAACATAATTATTAGGTAAGGATTGACGCGTGGAGTGCAGAATTCATGGGCCAACCCATCTTCCATGTCAGTACTATAGGCTGGCATGGAGCTTTGCAATGTACAGATGGTTCTACGTAAATCGGACCTATAGCCGTACGTCCTCAATTTGGCTGTAATGGCGTAAGGTAAGGACGTAAATAAGCGAACCGCGAAAGAGTTGGAAGTGCCTCGAGCCCCAAAACAGATTGTAGAGATAAAAACAAACAAACAAACAAGATTGACGCGTGGTGTAAAACGTGGGGCGGGAGTTTTCCCGTCAGCAATCTCTTTATATACTATTGTTGTGTATTAAGTGTATTTGTACTTCATGTATTAAAATTTGATGTATTTTAGGTATTTGTAATGGTATTATTAGGTATTTGTATTTCACGTTTTTTTATGAGTTTGTTGTATATTGCGTGTATTTGGTGTATTTCATGAACTTGTTGATGTAATCCATGTATTTCATGTATTTCATGTATTCCATGTATTTCATATATTTATTGTATTCCATGTATTCATGTATCCCATGTATTTCATGTTTTTCATGTATTCCATCGAGCCGACCACGTGATCCATCCGAGAGCTAAGTTATTGGGTGGTTATGTTCGCGTTATTCTTTTCTTTTTATAATTAGACTAAAACGTCTCGGCTAGATTAGAGAAAAACAAAATATATATTTTTTTATCACTGTAGTGAAAATTCACACTTATTTTGTGTGTTATTAGAGTGCATCTTACCTCGAAATCAAATTATAATTAAAAAAAACAATTCTGGTGCACGATTGTCGAATTATTAAAAACAACTTGTCAATAAGATTGATAAAAATGATCGACGTCTACCCTCGATCAAATTTTAATTTAGTAATAAATTACACAAAATTCGTAAGAAATTTGTGAATTCGTCGACTATTACAAAATTGGTTAATTTAATACCGATAATTCAGTTTTCACGAAATCTACATTTCGGCAAATTTAATTAGCGAAAACTCGAATATGATATTATAACGACGGTTACAACACAACTTTGTTTGATTGCACTAATTGTTAAGAAGCTAAACAATGTTGAAAATTATATATATTGGAGGTTAAGAAGTCCGTAAATGAAAATAGGTCTCGTCTACTTTTTCATGTCTTTTGCATGGAATATTCTGATTGATTTTCCGTTTTCGTCTTCAATCTCAAAATTGACATTGCCGATTTGCTTTCGGATCCATCCTCTGCGAAATTTTGGCGCAAATTTAGCATAGAAGTAGGCCCCTGCATTACTCATTGGATGTTCTCGAACGTATATAGTAGATCCAGGCATAAAATTTGGGTTGCGAGTACGAAGATTGTAGTACTGCGAGTACTTGTGAAAAGCTATTTTTAGGTTTTTTCGTATGGTATCATGAATTTCTTTCATTCGTTCAGGCATTTGATCAACCTCTACTTCATTTTCTCCTAGACATCCAATTTGGCGTAGTAATTTATACTCGCCCGCGTGATTTATTCTTTGGTAGCCGAACAAAGAAAAATGAGGTGTATATCTAGTTGACTCGTGTATCGAGTTACGTAAGGCCGAACTTATTTCAGCCAAATGGACATCCCATGTGCGATGATATGTTTGAACATATGCTCTTATGGCTGCTACAACCGAACGGTTTACCCTCTCAGAAGCATTTGACTGAGGTGAATAAATTGCTGTTTTCGTATGTGTCATACCTAATTGGGTCATCACACTTGCGAATTCTTTCGAAATAAATTGAGGAACGTTGTCTGTATGTATAATTTCCGGTACACCATACATATAAAACACTTCCTTACGCAGGAACTCAATAATTTTATCCGTAGTTCCTTTCGTTAAAGGTTTCAACAGAAAAAAATTAGTAAGTTGGTCTAATACTATTAGAATTACTGTGTGGCCATTTCGTGATCGAGGATATGGTCCTAACAGGTCTACATACAGTTTTTGAAAGGGTCTAACCACTATGACAGGCACACTAATTGGGGGTTTCATTGGGTGATTTGAGGCCTTGGTAGTTTTGCAAATTTCGCACTTTTCTATAAAAGTTCGCACTTGTTTTCGCATACCCGACCAGAAATAATACCGTCTCAATCGCTCTAATATTTTAATATTGCCTCCGTGAGAAGCAATAGGGTCACAATGTTCCTGTTTTATTAGATCTTCAGTCATACTATTTGGGATCCATAACTTCCAAATTGGGACATCTGAAACCTCTACATCACGTTTCGGCTCAATCCGAATATACATTTGGTCTTCCAAAATTTTGTGATTTGGATAGTTATTTGGTGAGGATTTTATTTTTGAGATAAGATTGACGTAATCGTCGTCAAGAAACTTAGATGATTCAAGATTAACAGTTCCTAAAACCGGAAGACAATCTTGAAACTCGGATAGGTTATCACAAAACACTCGCGACAAGGCATCTGGTACTACGTTTAACGATCCGCCTTGATGTTCAATCACGAAATCATACGACTGCAACTTAAGGCTCCACCTGGCTAGTCTGCCGCTTAAGTCTTTTTGATTCATGAACCATTTCAGACTAGCGTGGTCGGTAATAATTGTAAAGTGGAATCCCTCAATATAGAGGCGGAATGTTTTCACACTTATTAAAGCAGCGAGACATTCGAGCTCCGTCACACTATAATTTTGTTGAGCCTTGTTTAACTTCTGCGAAACAAATGATATAGGTCTTTCGCTACCGTCATCATCCATCTGGTACAAAACTCCGCCAACGCCAGCCGTGCTTGCGTCACATCTGATGTAAAAGGGTTTAGCGTAATCCGGATTAATCAACACAGGTGAACTAGATAGCAAGACTTTTAATTTATCGAAAGATGTCTGAGCTTCAGGACACCAAGAAATTTTGTTTGATTTTTTAAGTAAACTAGTAATGGGTGTGGTTAAATCTGCATAGTTCGGTATAAATCTTCGATACCAGCCTGCCATTCCTAAAAGTCTCCATATTTGTTTAGGACTAGTTGGTGTTGGAAACTTACAGATTGCTTCGACCTTAGCCGGATCGGTTCGAAGACCATTTTTGCCAACCAGGTAACCCAAATATTTAATTTCTCGCATTACAAATTTGCTTTTACTGAGATTAATGGTTAATCCGGCTTCAGTCAAAAGCGTGGCTACAGTTTTGAGTAACTTCAAATGTTCTCCCAGAGATGCGGAGATGATAAGCAAGTCATCTTAATAGAGAAACACACGATCATGAAATTGATGAGGAACCACCTTGTCCATTAAGCGACACATTGTTTGTGCAGCGCTGCATAAGCCAAACGGCATGACTGTAAATTGGTAGAGGGGCCTACCAGGTACCGTGAATGCCGTCTCTTCACGAGAAGATGTAGATAGAGGCACTTGCCAAAAGGCATCCTTTAGATCAATAGTGGTTATATACTTTGTTTCGTGAAGTCTACTCAACAGTCGATTTATGAGCGGTAGCGGATAAGCATCTTTCTTAGTTACTTGGTTGAGTTTACGAGAGTCTAAACAGAGCCTTGAATTTCCATTAGATTTTTTCACTAGAACGACTGGAGAACACCAACCGCTATTGCTCTCCTCCACTACACCTAATTCAATCATTCGATCTAGCTCAGCGTACATTAGATCTTGCACAGCGGGTGACACATTATAATATCGCTGCTTTATGGGTTGGGTTGATCCCACATCAATGACATGTTCAAGAACTGAGGTTTTACCTAGAACTTTGCTCTCAAACGAAGGAAACAATTGTTTGATAGTTTCCAGCTTGTGGTTTTCTTCTGAAAGTTCTGAAGCACATCTGAAAGTTCACTTATAATCATAGGAGCCAAATCGAACTGTGATCAAAAATCTATCACAAGATATAGTTTGCCCTGTAAAGTAGGGACAACATGCAACCGAATATTAATTGTTTTATTGTGGTAGCTTACAGGTGCATCGACGAAACCTATTATTTTATTAGCAGTGCCATCAGCAGTTTTAACTTCAGAGTTTGCAGTTTTGAGACTGAGATTGCAATTTTTTATCAATGTGAACGCGTCCTTTCCAATTATACTAATGGATGCACCACTATCGAGAAGTCCTTTTATTGCGAAATTGTTGATCTTAACTTCGACGTAAGGACGTGGATCGTTTGATGATTTAATGATGGTTGAACTTCACAGTCTGGAAAATATTTTTCGTTTCAACCAATATTCTCTTATGCGATTTTTTCTGTTGAACGTTTTACTAACTTCCTCTACGTCTGCATATTCGATTCAATTAGTTTGAGTCCCGACACACAAAAAAACCTTAGTTTATTCAATTTTCTTAACATCAAATTATTGGATAATCAAGATAATCGTCCATTTAAAGATTGTATTATATTTCTAGCGAACAGTCACTAAAGGATTCTTTTGGTCGTTGAACTCTTCTTTCAATAGCTCGTCTAGTTTCTCTCTAGATCTCGTAGCTTGAACCCACAACCACTTTTCTGCTGATTCCGAGACAAAACTATGAATTATTAAGGGAAGTGTTTGCTGTGGATAGCCATCCCTCTTTGCAAATAACTCCAAACGAAATATAAAGTCGTGTATGTCTAAACTGCGATTACTTCCATCAAACGAAAGTTTCCACTTTGGCATATAGTAACCGCGGTACTGTGTAGGTAATGACGAATTTTTTTCAAAATAAACTTTTTTGTCTATTGAGTATTCATTGGGAAAATCTTTAAAATCACGTTCTTTCGGATTGCGTCGTTCCATACCAGTACATCAATTCGGGTTTAATGAAATGAAATGAAATGGAATGGGATTTTTGTTTATTCCATATTTCGTTTTCTCGTCAAATAATTTCACTCCACAAAGTTGTATTCTCGTTCGTTTTGTGGGATATTCTTTTTAGTACAAGTTCTAAAATATATTGGAGTACAAATTGAAAATGCGGGATTTTTTCAATTTTTGAACGTTTATTCTGAAAAAATGGTAACAACTGAATTATTCAAAGTATTGTCCATTGCTAGTCACAACTTTTTCCCATCTTTCTGGCAATTTACGGATACCGTCGCGAAAAAATTCGGCCGGCTTGGCTGCTATCCAGTCATCGACCCATTTTTGGGCTTCTTCGTAAGAATGGAAGCGCTGGTCAGCTAGGCCATGTGTCATCGATCGGAAAAGGTGGTAATCGGAAGGAGCAATGTCTGGGCTATACGGCGGGTGGGGTAAGACTTCCCATTTCAGCGTTTGTAGGTATGTTTTGACCGGCGCTGCAACATGTGGCCGAGCGTTGTCATGTTGCAAAATTACTTTGTCGTGTCTTTGCTCGTATTGTGGCCGTTTTTCTTTGAGTGCGCGGCTCAAACGCATCAATTGAGTTCGGTATAGTGCTCCTGTGATGGTTTCGTTCGATTTCAATAGCTCATAATACACCACACCCAGCTGGTCCCACCAAATACAGAGCATGAGCTTGGCGCCGTGAATATTTGGTTTGGCCGTCGATGATGATGCATGGCCGGGGTAACCATATGATTTTTTGCGCTTCGGGTTATCGTAATGGATCCACTTTTCATCACCAGTGACAATGCGATGCAAAAAACCCTTCCGTTTTTGCCGTTCGAGCAGCAGTTCGCATGCAAAAAAACGGCGCTCGACGTCTCTCGGCTTCAGCTCATACGGCACCCAATGTCCTTGCTTTTGGATCATTCCGAGGGCTTTTATACGACGGGAAATGGCTTGTTGTGTCACTCCCAATGAATCTGCGAGCTCTTGTTGAGTTTGACACGAGTCTTCATTGAGTATTGCCTCCAATTCAGCATTCTCAAACTTTTTCACTTGGCCCGGCCGCTCTTTGTCCTCAACGTCAAAATCACCACTTCTAAACCGCACAAACCATCTCTCGCACGTTGAAACCGATGGAACATGACTCGGATAAGTCTCGGAGACCAATCGATGTGCTTCAGCAGCACTTTTCTTCAAATTAAAGAAGTAAATTAAAACTTCCCGCAAATGCTGTTTTGTTGGCACGAAACTCGACATATTGAGAGCTCAAAAAAACTATGAATTTGACACTGCGACAAATTGACACATACTGAAAATTAAAGCTATAAGACGTAGCTTTGACATGAACATAGTCACAGTACTGCCTGATGCGTATAGCGTTAGTAACGCCATCTGTTATCAATCCCGCATTTTCAATTTGTACTCCAATAGTATTAATCATACAAATATATATTTATAAACATATATTGAATTATTTATTTATATGTACATATATTGTATAGTTATACATATATACATATATTGTGTAGTCATATTATAATAAATGGAATCATCTTTAAGAATTCGGATGGTTCTAATCAGACGAAAACAGGAACGATTACGTTCATTGAGGCGTCGATGAGAGTTGCGGGATCACAGTAACCCTTTTACGATTACTGAAGTGAGGTTTCCGGAATTATTTCGACTCCCCAAACATTTAGCCATCAAGTTCATTGACGAGGTGTCCATATTTTTAAACCGCTTGCATAAAATACATGGATTACCATATAATTTAAGAATTTTAACCGCTCTTTGATTTTATGCCACCGGTAAGAATTGTTTTTTTATTTTCTATAAATAAAACATAGTTATATATGAATGAGTATAACTAATGGATATTTTTTATAACATTTTAGAATCTTATCAACGAATTGTTGGGAATGGATTTTTCAATGAGCCAAACTTCAGTTAGTCGCTGTGTTAGAGAGGTAAGTCAGACTATTCATGACAACCTTCTCGAGAAATATATACGATTCTCCCCAACGTCGACTCAATTAAATGAAAAAAACCAAGTCAATACGTAATAAATGTTATAGTTAAAGTTGTAAATACTATGATTATTTTGTTGCAGATTTTACCAACAATATGGTTTTCCCGGAATTATAGGGTGTATCGATAGCACGCACCTCCTTATAAAGAAATCCAAAAAAGCAATTGAACATGTGTATGTTTGCAGCAAAGGCGGGCATTCTAAAAATATTCAGAATATAAGTTATAAATATTATGTTATTTTTTATTTGTTAATTTGTTACACGATTAAATATAAATTTGTTATACGATTTAATCTAATCCACGAGATAGGCAAACAAAAATTTTTGGTTACTTGGTAAATGTTTAATATGCACTTTTTAATAATAATATATGAATAGTAATATATTTGGTTTACTTTTCAGGAGAAAGTTGTTACCCGCAGCAACCAATGATGACCCCTTTCCTTAATACAAGTAGTGATATAATCATTATAATGTTGTGCTGTGTGCATAAGGCGACAATAAATGGTGTGAAACGATGCATTGGAGTGTTAACGGCTGTTTCCGATGTCTCTCAAAAGATAGGTTTTTATGAACGCCATTAGTCTGTGGGGTGATAGTTAGCGCATGTTGTGTTTTACCAGAGATTTTATTATATTATAAGAATATAATAAGATCTCTGGTTTTACACAACATTTTTGTGAGAAATCGAATTAACATTAGTGAATATGATATCGATGTTGATGAAGTCAAATCTGTCGTTCCTGACGAGGCCAATTACTCGATTCAACAATCTCAACATTTACGTGAGGGTAGGAGAATAAGGGACGAGTTAGTCCATCAATATTTTTATAATAATTTTAAATACAAATTTTAATCTAAAATATTTGTTGCATTATTATTTGATACATTTTTATTTAATACATCAACCAATTTGTTCAAAGCCTCCACTTATGCTTTTCCAACTTCAATTTTTTCTTTCTCTAGTTCGACCCGTCGTTTTAAAAGCATATTACGCTTTTTTTCGACTAGCAACTCCTCCATTATGTCCTTTAGCTGTCGAGGTCTGCGCCTGTTTGTGTGACATGTGGTTTAGTTGCTGCAGTCGGTCGGTGGACAGCGAGACGTGCGTTGTGCTAATCATGTTTATAAAACACTTCCTCCAGCTCTTCAATAATTCCCAGAATTTCAATGGGCACTGATAAAATTGTTTGTAGTGTTGGTATTGATGGTGAAGTGCGATCATTAAATGATGACGACAAAGCTGGTGGAACATGATCCATTCGTGATAAATTATAAAATTAATAATCATATAAGTAAAGTAAATAGCGTTGTTGTTAATCTAATTACATTGGGTAATTTAATACATTTTTTTTTCGTCCTAAACCATTGATCCAATCCGGTTGATAATGATTTTTATCTCTGCGGCTTTATTTTTAACGTACAGTCTGAAATTTGATTTCATCAAAAACTAAAGATATGTAATTTTATAACATACCTTAAATACGTCCAATTTTTTCCACTTTTCACCATTCTTATTCGCACCTCCGGCTCCGTTGAATAATTCCGCCACCTCATTTCATTTATCACTCATTTCCTTATTCTCATCCATACTATCATATCTATAATAAAAGTACAAGTAGTACAAATATGTACAAGAAAATTTTACAAATAAAAATTATAATATTTAACTCGTAATATGTCAGTTATAACGCGAGTCAAATCTACATTTTCCACCAAATACGTTACCAACATTTCTTTTTGATTTAAATTAACTTTTTTGTCAATTTTTTGGCACTAGGAGTTTCCATTTCTTTAATTCCACTACTAAATTGCATGACGAGAAATTGTGACATTTTATTTCACATTAGTGGAATTTATTTTCGCATTCCACTGAATCAGAATACAAAAACCAAAACCAAATCTCATTCCATGAAAAAATTCTATCGAACCGGAATCTATGTACAGGTGATCGCCAAGCGTACTGAGGGCTGTTAGGCCGCTGGACAGCTATAGCTGTGACAGCCAATTTGGGTCCTAAGTGAGACCAGGTATTCATTGTGACGTCGAATCTCGAAATAACTGAAGTTGGCGGAATGTTGCCAAAGGAAATCACTGGAGGGGGTTGACCTATTTGAACATCTTCTGTAGTAGTAGTGACAGCCACACCATGATTGACTTGTGGTTGAATATTTAGATCGTCCAGGTTAGATTCATGTGCTTGTATCTTTGGAGATTGTTCTCTTGTATTTCCTAAATTATTTTGGCTCGTTGGCCCAATCGTTTAAAATGTATTGTTAGATTTGTGATGTTAACGGCATCACCATACGAAAATTTTAGCCTTTTTAATCGCCTCAACCAGTGCAAACTACGATAATATACTTCTTCGAGAACCACAGACGGAAGCAACTCTTTTGATAGATGTGCATCAAGTGCTTTGAATGTTTTACGAGCGACATCTAATTCAACCTCCGGTAGAGCTATAATATGGGAACTATCAACTACCAGTCGAGGGTTTTCTAATTCTCGCTGAATAGTATTACTGAGAAGAGTTGGTGCATTTCGATCTTGAAAATCTATCCCACGAATAGCATATTCTACCTTAAGCTCTTCGTTAGATAAATTTTTCATATACTGATAGAATTCTTCATCCATTATGAAACTTAAGAAAGGTTATTAAAATCTATTTAATATATATACGTGCTAGTACAAAAAAAAAATCGTACTCCAAAATTAGGATGATATTTGAAATGAAATATTTCTACAGGATATGTCTCTCTTTACGAAGTTCAATAATTAATAAATATTTAAGAAATGAGTATTCAGATAAAAAAAAATCAAAATAAATATAATAAAAATAAAATAAAAATGATAATAAATAGAAAAAAAAATATTGTAAATATATAAACGATAAATATAAGTAAACAAACTTATATTTATCGAAAATTCAGTGATGAAAATTCAGACATTGGTTCGTGAAAGTGTAAATTAATTCGATTGCCTAAAAAAAACAAAAAATATAATTAAACTACTCTTAAGGAATACTGTCAACTAACTGAATATGACTCCTAAAAATTAAATACAGCACGAGATATCTGAGAAATCATCTACAGATTCAATCGCGCTTCTTAATCAAAAAGGTTATATCCTTAATCGATAACCTTGTATAACATAAATTACGTTTGAAATGAAAGCTAAATGGAAAACTATATAAACTACTGTTGCACCTTGGAAAAAACCGAATGAAACGGGAAACAATCCATAAGATGTGAAGAGAAATACCGAGTGACGGTAAGGTCTATCTGCACATTATAGGCTTGAGATCAACCATACACACGATTTTCCAATTTGCGATTCAATAAATCATTAATATATTTGGAATGGTAAGAAGCAAAGATTCACTTTGAATTCAATCACCAATCCTTGAATAAATGTCAAATGATTTAAAAAAAAATTAAATAAAATATCAAAACAAAAACTAAAAGAAGTGACATGACCGCTTAAACCCACTAATTTTCAGAGGCGGAATATTTAATTCACTTGAAGGTGAGGAGTGAAGCTCCTTGGATGCTTTATTTGAGCGACCTAATGCAAGGATAATTTATTAAATTATGTTAGGATAATCCTACGTTAGGATGACCTATTCGGGTCCCTGTTTCGGCGCCATTATTGTAACCACCATTGTCCGCAGTTGCACATGCTTGCCTTTTTTTTGTAACCAGGTGCTTACAGAAAGTCGGGTCGCTTGCGTACAATATAGCTGTTACAGATTATATCCATCATGTACATTAATCCCTTGTATGTGAATAAAATAAAAAGAAAATAACTAAAACCAGGGGGGCTATTATGAAATAAATCCGAGTCGGATTTTTCCGTTAACGGATATATCGGTGCTATTATGAAACTTAAAAGCAAAATCGAATCGGATTTTTCCGAGTGCACAAAACAAAATCCGACTGCTATTTAGCTGACGTATTTTCTTTCGATTGATCGTATTTTGACGTTTATATATAAAAATAAGCAAAACGTTATCGTAATTTTACGTAAATTTTAAAAAAGATTAATAATAATTACTATTAATAAAATAATTATTAAAAAACAAAATTACTAAATTTGTTTATATAGAAATCCGACAATACAAGTTTTATAATAGGGTAAATCCGTGTCGAATCGGATTTTTCCGTTAACGAGAAAATCCGACTCGGATTTATTTCATAATAGACCCCCAGACATTTTTATAGCACTTCACTTCCCCATTCACAAATCAACATCACTTCCCTTGAGAAAGGAATTAACAAACCATCTTCACAATAATAACACTAGGAATTTCAATGCATATATATATATATATATATATATATATATATAAATATATATAAGTATGTATATAATTAGTATTTATTTCAAAAAAAAAATTTTAAACACTAAATTTACAATCATCAAAAAAAAGGTAAAAAACTAATCTTATAACCAAAAAAAAAATAAAAAAAAACCAGTAAAAACTCACCAATCGATGCACTAGAGCTCTGGTGTCACGATGGCTGAAAAATAAGCACGGCTGAAAAAAAATTCACTCGTTTTCTTTCTTTCACTAACACTTTATGATTTTGAAGCTAAAATTAAGATTCAATAAGAAGAAACTATATAATAAAGAAACTAAAGAAACTAATGATCTAAAAAAAAGGAAACCCGACACCATTTAATTAAAAAAAAAACATAATTATTAGGTAAAGATTGACGCGTGGTCCAAAATCCCACATAGGTTGGGTAACCCCGTCAGGTATCTCTTTATATACTCTTGTTGTGTATTAAGTGTATTTGTACTTCATGTATTAAAATTTGATGTATTTTAGGTATTTGTTGTATTTCACGTTTTTTTATGAGTTTGTTGTATATTGCGTGTATTTGGTGTATTTCATGAACTTGTTGATGTAATCCATGTATTTCATGTATTCCATGTATTTGATGTATTTCATGTATTCCATGTATTCATGTATTCCATGTATTTCATGTATTCCATCGAGCCGACCACGTGATCCACCCGAGAGCTTTTCTTTTTATAATTAGACTAACACGTCTCGGCTAGATTAGAGAAAAACAAAATATATTTTTTTTTATCACTGCAGTGAAAATTCACACTTATTTTGTGTGTTATTAGAGTGCATCTTACCTCGAAATCAAATTATAATTAAAAAAAAAACAATTCTGGTGCACGATTGTCGAATTATTAAGACAACTTGTCAATAATATTGATAAAAATGATCGACGTCTACCCTCGGATCAACACAGAAATGAAATGGCAGACCTTCGATCAAATTTTAATTTAGTAATAAATTACACAAAATTCGTAAGAAATTTGTGAATTCGCCGACTATTACAAAATTGGTTAGTTTAACGATTTAATTCACCGATAATGCAGTTTTCAGGAAATCTACATTTCGGCAAATTTAATTAGCGAAAACTCGAATATGATATTATAACGACGGTTACAGAATTATTATACAGCAAAAAGAAGCTGCTTATTAAAGTAAAATAAACTTTCTGGTCAAGACCACCGGTCAAGTTATCCCCATCCAATGTTAAGAATGTCACTCAAGAAATCTTATCCATTTACACTTATATGAATAAAGAAAACAAAATTATTTAAATAAATTAGTATTTTCCATGGAAATAAAGACAAAAGTTGTTTAAGAGTCCAACATACCATGGTATATGAAGGTATGTCAAGTACATACCCAAAAGCAAAATTGTGGACTTTATTGTCAAAATAAAATCAAGAGGAATATTAAAACACGACTTTCCTAATATATGAACAAGCATCTGCTAAATCGAACTTAAACATTTAAGCCAAATCAAATCTCACCAACAAATAGGCAATTTTATTGATCATATATATTATCGTCACTATAATGGTCGTATAGTGGTAGTGATCGTGGATCGTATTAAAACAATATTCAGTCCCTTCTATCATTAATATACATGGCACTACATTCAAACCTTAACAGTCTTATAGATTTAATCTTATAGTTCAAATTTGATATAAGATACAAATATGAAAGCATCATTTCAAAACTTTTGAATAGTAAATCCATCAATATGGAAGGTTTTGCTGTATGTACCGATATATATGTATGTACATACTAACATGTGTATTAGAATATTTAAAAACAAACTGAAAAAAAAAATAAAAGTTAATTAACAAACTTCATTGTTGTTCAGGATCAGGACTGATCTGTTTCACTGCCTTCAAACATTATATCTCATGAAAAGTGTTTTGGCCGTTAAATAGCTTCACGCTATAAAAGAAGAAATTTCGCGTTGTACTGAAACAGATTATTTATTTCAAATCGCGTCATATCAAAAACGCGTTGTATAAGTACCGCGTTAAGCGAGGGATACCTGTATATATATATTCAAAAAAATTGTTCGATAAATATTAGAGTGGATAAATTATTTGAATAACCCCTTGGTGAAATCGTAACAATATTGTTGCGATTTCGACGAGTGGTTATTCAAATAATTTATTCGATTCGATCACAGAATTGTGAATATAAACTCGCAAAGATTAAATTTCAATTAAATTTCTTTCCCACAAAAATTACACAAATATTTCACAAATAATTCACTAATATTTATTTTCACTATTATTTTACACAATATTTATCACTTCTATTATTTTAACACTTCACTTTTCATCACTTCCCGATATTACCACTTCGAAATTCAAAATTGAACTATCTCGCAACTCATATGTCTACACATATTTATACGACGCAAATACTTGTAGAACATTCCATTATTTTTTATCTCGTAGTGTCACGAATCACAGATGTCACCTGTGATAACTAGAAAGATTTAAATTATAGCAGTAGGGGTTATCCTGTAACCAAATGTATACACAGGCGAACAGAATAAAAATAAATAATGGAATGGTGAACCAAATACGACGAGAAGAACATTCGCGAAGTATACGTACTAAAACAGGTAACACTGGAATGTTGATAGCACTTGATCTTTTTTTTTCTAATTCGTAACAACGAAACCAGTTCGTCAATCCACTGCCATTGAAGTGTGAAGGTTCTTAAAAGACGAGATATTCTTGATGTTTGGAGTTCCAGAGGTCATTCTAACTGATAATGATAGACAGTTTGAGTCGCTTCTTGTTCAAAATTTGTGTAAGAAATATGGAGTACGCCACATGTTCACAGCCAAGTATTCGCCCCAGGCAAATGTTTCAGAGCGAGTTAATCGTACCCTGTTGGCCTCTCTAAGAGCTTATATCAAATCTGACCAACGGGTTTGGGATTCAAATCTGTCCGCCATTACTCACGCTCTCCGTAACTCTGTCCATGATTCATCCAAATATTCCCCCCATTTCCTTGTTTTTGGGCAGCATTGACAATTATTCCTCTAAATTGGCCCCAAAGTTATATCTTAGGGGTTTATCACTTAAAAGACATTAAGCTTTAGAGAGATAAATAAACGTATTTCCAAATAAACTATCCTGGAAATAATACTTAACGTTGTACTACATAATCGCCCGGCTATGAGACATATCAACAGAGGTGAGTCGTCCCCACGATTTGTAACGATTCATCATTCCAAAGACAAAAAGTTTCGTGTCCCTGACTTCTTTCTTGCATCCAAGAATAGTGGGAAAAACAACAAACCAGAAATGAGTTATGAAAAGTAACTGGATTATATTCGGTAAAGACCACATTTTTGGTGGGAAAGTGAGTGGTATATTGAAGAAGAAGAAACAAATTTCGGGAGTTGGAAAAAAAATATTTTTGGGCATGTTAAGTTTGGTCGTGAACAAGCGAGGTCATAATTTACCTGAAAACAAAAGAAAGGTTTACAGACAGAAGAAAAAAAAATTAATTCATAAACTAAAATTTAACAAAATGCTTGATAGAAATAGTACAACTAATAATAATTAGTGATATCGTAAGATAAACGATAATGTAATAAATAAGTTCGCGCGAATAAGAAAACATTAAAAGTAACAGAAAAAAACTCATTACAAATGGATAGACCAAGTTTTTTTTGTGAAAATAAATTCTATTAAACAATAAATTTATTATAAATTTAATTTAAGTCTAACATAGTAAAGAAATAGTTAGATTAAACAAAAAAAAGGAAAACAATAAAATAATAGGAGTGCGGAAACGAAACAATCAAAATTTTCCTTACAGATAAATCATAAAAATAAAAGTGTACTGTGGTCACCTTCATGTTGATATCAAAAATAAACTTGAATGAAATTATAAAAAAAATAAAGTGTTTACATACATCTGATTTGGTAAGGGACCACATGTTCTGGAATAAAAATATAAATACATATAAATATTTAACCAGCATCGTGATAATATATTTATATGTACTTGGAATATACCGCTAAAGTGATGTTTAATAAATAAACCCATGTGGACAATCGTCTACGGAGGTCGCGACTACATTACACATACTAAGGTTAATGATTTCATTTACTATTAAGTCTTTGTTATTTTATATTAGATATTATAAATTACAAATATATATAATTTTCATCTTATTTCATATAAATTAAATTTTATTTAGTTAAGGATTAGTTTTATATAATTTGTGTTCTTATTAAGGTTTTTGGGGGAAATGACGTCATCTTAGACTAATAATAGTGAATATTGAATTATTTGTTTATGTATTTCGGCACTTTTTTTCGGTTAAGTCACTATAGTAATAAATTGAAGTTACATAATTGTTTAGATACAAATCTTCATGTGTTATTCTTTTTTTTTATGCTTTCTTTTCTTTTTATTTTGTTTTTTTTCTTTGGTTGTGTTTTTTTAATTTCTTTGGTTGTGTTTTTTATAAGCTTGTACAATTGTTGAATTATTAGATCGTGTAAAAAAGTAACAGGTGTTAGCTTTGTGACCTTGCTTGTTACATAACTGACATATAATTTTAGAAGTAATTTGCTGAAATGGATTTAAAGTTTCAAGAGCGTATAACGTTTCTTCTTCTACTGCTTTCTTTACTGCTTCAGCAATTGTGGTAAACTTTCCTGCTTTTAAAATTATTTTAATAGGATTTTTTAATCCTTTAATAAAAGAATTTAAAGCAGTTTAACTGTTTAAATTTTGATTATAGGGAACAGCAGCTTTACCTTCCTGCGATATGCATGCATCATTAAGATCTGAAAGAATATGTACAACTCTACTACCAAAAGTTTGAACATCTTCATTTAAATTTTGACGAACTCTTAAAAGCTCTAGCTGTAATAGCTCAATGGATTGCTTTTTCGAAAACTCATTTTAAATTACTACTTTTAATTAGTGCCATGATTTAAATTTACGGTATTTGACAATATCACAAGCAGCACCGATCAATCTATTTTGAACTAAATTTAGAAACAACAATTTATCATCGTCATTTATTAGTGGCTTGTACATCAAATCACAACTAGAAAAAAATTTGTGATTTTGGTGATGATTGCCGTCAAATTCTGGGACAATTTTAAAGAATAGAGTTGGATTTAAAACAGAAAAGTTAGCGTTTGAATGTGTTTGTTTTGAGTTACTATTCATTATAGAATTATTTTGAGAATTAGAACTATCAGAATTTTTAGACATAGCAAAATCTATTGATTGATCTGTTTCCTTAAAAGAGTGTTCATAACAAGAGTGTTCATAACAATTATTATATTTATCACTTACTGTGTACTGTTGAATATCAGAAACTGATTTGGATTTCCTTTTGATTTTTCGGTTGCGCAATTGAATAAAATTCTTAACAATATTATCCGTCATGTAAGTTCATGAATCAATAACTATATGATATGTAATAAAATAAATTTTATATAAAAAAAATTAATTAGAATTGTTTCCAAAAAAAAACTATAAATATTTTAAAACTAAATAATACATTCCTCATTAAAACAATCCGTTTATGGTTGATGGTAGCAATGAATAAGATGAACAGTTGAATTTGATACCTGTAGTAGCCCGTTAAGATGTACAGTGGAATTTAGGTTCAAGAATCAATGTTGAAAATCCACATGTTGATACGGTGAAAATAATACGTCAAAATTTGGTTTGTCCTTGTTGAAGTTGAATTAACATTTAATATTAATATTAATTTAATTTTATATTTAATATAATATTTTAGTGTGTTATTCAAAATATAGTATAACTGTTGTGATAATAATACGATATTTTCATTATTATATATTTGTACTGTCCATTTGCAGATTATGATTTACAGTTTCATAGATATAAGATGAAAATTCTAGCTTATTTTAAGATCTACAGATCTACAGATTTTATGCATGTGTTAGTTTTACACTGCTAACTCAAAATCCAATAAGAAGAATGATGATTCCGATTGAAATTTTTGAGTGAAAGATGAAGTACTAAAAACAAAATTTCATTTATAAAAAATATTTATGTTGCTAAATGCATTAGATATGAATAAAAAGACATAGATTTCATAAGAAAATGAATGAAAAAGAGTCAATTTTATTTTCACTCAAAATTGTACTTCACTAAATGAAATTTCGGAAAGTTTTTCTCTTCAGGATATGCAAAATTAACTTAGCGTGCAAAATTCTAAATATAATAAACAATTGAATATTATGTTCACTGCACCTGAGTCCAAATTTCTAGCTTTGGCCGATAATGGTCTTCAAATAGTTGAAGTCGAAATTGTACTTAAACGAATAAATTTCGGGGCCAATTTGCTACGGAGATTGGAGACCACCACTTATGCTCATTAGATGAGGAATCTAATGACCTAAATATCTAGCACTGGCCGATAATGACCTTCTAACAGTTGGAGTCGAAATTATACTTGAACGAATAAAATTTGGGGCCAATTTGCTACGGGGGTTGGAGACCCCCACGTATGCTCATCAGATGAGAAATTTAATGGCCTATTTGATGTATTATCCGAACCTGAGTCCAAATCTCTAGCATTGGCCAATAATGACCTTCAAACGGTTTGAGTCGAAATCGTACTTGAACGAATAAAATTTGGAGACAATTTGCTGCGCGGGTTGGAGATCACCACTTATGCTCATTAGATGAGGAACTTAATCACCTATTTAATAGGATATCCAATTTTAATACGCGATTTTTAATATGTATGTTTATTGGATTAATTTTTAGGTTATAATGATATCTATTAGATTTTTCTAATAAGATATTGTTACGATTTCGCCGAGTGGTTATTCTAATAATTTATCCGGTTCGATCACTGGATTGTGAATATTAAACTCACAAAGATTAAATTTCAATTAAATTTATTTCCCACAAATATTACACAATTATTTCACAAATAATTCACTAATATTTATTTTCACTATTATTTTACACAATATTTATCACTACTATTATTTTAACACTTCACTTTCACTATTATTTTCACTTTCCGATATTAACACTTCAAAATTCAAAATTGAACTGTCTCGTAACTCAAATGTCTACACGTATTTATACGAAGCAAATACTTGTAGAATATTCCATTATTTTGCTTCTCTACACTTCTCGAAATTTCGTTGCGTCGTATTTTGTTCGCTCCGCCTATTTCATTATTTGTTTTTATTCTGTTCGTATGTGTAAACATTTGGTTACAGGGTAATCCCTACTGCTATAATTTTCTTCTTAACTATAACAGGTGACATCTGTGATTCGTGACATTACCCTCCGCCCAAACCTGTGGTCCAGGACCTCTATCCAATTTCCCACAAACAACCGTTTCCGAGTGTGGTGGTCGCTTCGTCCGATGATCCAGTTGTATCCTCCTTACGATTGGCTCCTCCTCGTTGCTCAGTTGCAAAGGTTCGACATTACCGTTGCCCAATGTTCCCCGTCCAAAATCCAATACGAACCCATTTCGTTTCATGATGTCCATTCCCAGGAAAACCTCATCCACAATATCCGCAACCAGAACTTCATGTCGAAAACCATTGTTTTAGTGCTAACATAATTTTCAATGAAATTAGTGTTAACATAATTTACATTAACATTATCACAATCTAAAAGTTCACCGAGAGTGGTACTATCATTTACCTTATTCACATCTAAGGGTGTTTTCCAAACACCGACTTATTTGCTTATACCGACTTATTCAAATAAGTCTGCTATCGAGGTGACTTATTTTCTATTTTTTTCTTCAGGCAGGAATACTAATTTAATCATTTTCTATGATTAAATTCAAACATTTGTACTGGATATGAAAAGAAAACAGTACAACATTGTATTCAATTAAAAAATAATTTATAAAATTTGGTTTGATTAGTGGTTGTCAAAATAAGCCACCAAAATCAATTGGAACAGCTTGACTGACTTATTCAAGATGGTGTCAAATAACTCAATAAGTTTGAAATAAGTCGGTGATTGGAAAACACTCTAATAATCGTATTTATTTATGAAATTTTGTGGTTTCGATGAATCGAAAGGTGTCGAGCAAGTTTTAAGTTCGGTCGAATGCGCAGGAGCAGTTCTTTTGAAAAATTGACTGAATTTTGAACTCAAAACAGTAGCACAATTTTAGTTCTTAAAAATTAATAAAAATTGGCGCTTTAAGCAAAAGATCCACTTCACTCAAGTTTATTCAAAGTGAAATCTAAACCAAAAACTCTCTTAAAACAATATTCGAAAATCACTTGATTATTACAGTAAAAATTTGTCTAGGGCTCTAAGGGTGCACAATATTTGTATTTATTTTTGAACAAATAAAATCAATTTGATTTAAACACCTCATGAGATATTGTATTTTGATCGGTCAATTAAGTTAATATGATTTTATCTCAGCTACTTAACTTATTTGATTTATACGCTCGATGCTACAAAGAATCTATAGTTCATTTTGTTAATTATTGTAATTCGTTAACTAGTCGAACCACTACATTAGACATGTTGTATAATAAGCACATTAAAAAGATGCTAAAGCTACATATCAGGCATAGTAGTGATAAAATGTCTGAAAAACGAATTACATTTAAATTACCCAACAATTTATAATTTCGATAGCTTAAATCATTTAAACTAGCTTAAACCTTAAAATAAGATTTCAGATAAAGCAAATGCTACAAGTCATCATTAAATAACTTTTTAAACGTTATTTTGAAAACTATAATCAGAATTAAAAGCATGTTCGAGGAGTAAAAAAAGTAAGGATTGTTTTCGAAAGCTAGGACGCACCTTAATCAACACAACTGATACCCATGAAAAACTATTTTAGTTTGTAGAATGGAATGGTAATTAAGAAATGTATAAAGTATCTCCGATTTTGAATTGATTGCTTTAAATTTTGTTTAAAGCAATCAATTATAATCAATAAAGCTATCAATTTTGCAACAAAAGTTTTTTTTTATTATAATGTGTCAAAGCGTGGCTAAACATCAGATATCAGTGGTAATAACTAAAATATTAAAATAATCAAACCATATAATCATTTAACTATTTTCATTATCTATAGTTATAATAAACTAACATATTATTCGGTATAGTATACGCAATATTTTATCAATTGACGACATTGTCTATGATTTGTCGACACAACTTTTTTAATTGTCGACATACATTGTCGACACGTGTAGACAATGAATTGTCTACGTCTACGCTGTCACCAATTGTTACGATTTCGCCGAGTTGTTATTCTAATAATTTATCCGGTTCGATCACTGGATTGTGAATATTAAACTCGCAAAGATTAAATTTCAATTAAATTTATTTCCCACAAATATTTCACAAATAATTCACTAATATTTATTTTCACTATTATTTTACACAACATTTATCACTAATGTTATTTTAACACTTCACTTTCACTATTATTTTCACTTCCCGATATTAACACTTCGAAATTCAAAATTGAACTGTCTCGTAACTCAAATGTCTACACGTATATATACGAAGCAAATACTTGTAGAATATTCCATTATTTTGCTTCTCTACACTTCTCGAAATTTCGTTATATTTCGAAATTTCGTTATATATCGATTTTATAAGCGTGAACCTATAAATTACGCTACCAAGCATCAGAATTGGTTTATGTACGTGTAATAAGAAAAAAACCGATATCCAACTTTTAAATTTTCCGCAACGCTTTTAAGTTTTCTGATCACTATCGATCACTCCAATAATATTTCATACGGAGATTTTTTTTTTATTGTTACCAATCTTAAATTGATTTGGTAACTAACATATTCTATCACGATCCACGATATTTTATAGAAATATATAAAAGTATAGCACAATTTTAGGCACGACCCTTAGGCACAATTCTTAACACCAAAATTTTAATTTATCTAGAGATCCAGATCTCACAGATTCGTCCTTTCTTTTTTTTTATTTTTACTATTATATTTTATATGTATATATTTTTACTATTATATTTTATAACTATTTAGGATGCTTTTATATAACTCACTTTGGGTTTTGGTATTTTTATTTTTCTATGTCGTGCTTTAAAGCTATCTATTTTGTGACTCCCATCCAAATTTTTATTTTTGTCGATCTTCTTATCAAAAAAAATGTTAATGTCGGTAAAGAAGCGAAAATCCTACTACCGAAATAGTACACATAGACACTGGAAGTATATAAATAATATACAAAATATTACATATTAAAATGTGTAAGTTGTGTAAGTATATGTACAGTACACCAACAAAATAGAAATATCGTAACAATCAGGGAGTGTTACATTCGTGGGAACGTACCCATCGACCATTGAGTGTCTCATCAGCCGGGCCTATTTATTGAAGTAAACAGTTAGACGAGTAAAAGGATTAAGACTGTATATCGTTTCCGTGGTATATGCCTAGAGTTTTTCCGTTTGGAAGGCATAATTCATAAGCTACAGTGCCAATTTTACGCATTACCTTAGCTTCTACAAATTTTGGAGCAAACTTAGCTGAATAGTATTTAGATTTGTCACTTTGCGTAAAATTTCGAACTTGAACTGTCTGGCCCACAGAAATATCACGATCCCTACTCCTTAGATTGTATGTATGTGCATTTCGATTATATGCTTCTTTTAAATGTGCCAGCACCTTTTGTTGACATGCACTATGTCGATTTTGTTTAGATGTCACGCTAATTTCAACATTCCCAATTAAATTTGTATCTCGCAGTATTTGGTATTCATTCCCATGAGAAATTAGATGTTGACCAAACATCAAGAAATGTGGAGAAAATCGGGTAGAATCGTGTCTTACGTTACGTAAAACCGATACAATTTCATGGAGATGATGGTCCCACATCCGATGATCATCTTTAACGTATGCGCGAATGGCACTAAGAATAGATCGATTTACTCGCTCTGAATAGTTACATTGAGGAGAGTATTTAGGAGTCATAATATGTCTCACACCATACTTACTCACCAAATCTTGCAAGCACACAGCGTTAAACTGAGAAGCATTATCAGATGATAGAGTCTCTGGAACTGAAAAGGTCAAGAAAATATCCTTTTCGAGAAAATTGCATACGTCAACTACCAAAGCATTCTTTAACGCCTTAACGAATATATATTTAGTATAAAGGTCTAAAACAACCAGCATATACGTATTACCAGATTTTGAACGGGGATACAGACCTAAAAAGTCCATGTACAAATATTGCATTGGTCGAATCACCTGAATCTGTTGTCCCATTATCGGTTGTAATGATCGGTTTGGGGCTTTTGTTTGTTTGCATACTTGGCAGTTACGTATAAAATTTCGAACTTGAGAGACCATACCAGGCCAGAAATACAACCGTTGTAGTCGCTCTAACGTCTTTGAAGTACCAAAATGGGATGCGGTGGGAGGATTGTGAGATAATTCAACCAGTTTTAGAGTCAATGAAGACGGAATATAAAGCTTCCAGACGGGAAGGTCAGTAAGGTCATCATCACAACGATTTAACGGATTAATATATAGTTTATTATTTTTCACTCGGAGATTGGTATACTGAGCCGGTGACAATTCTACAGCTCTAACCAATTTAGTATATTCTTCGTCCTGGAACTCCGGTGCATTAGGATCAACATGCAATATCATATTCTCGGAAATAGTGTGAATACTTTCCATAAACGCTCGCGGTAAAGTATCCGGCACAATGTTTTGAACGCCCTTACATTCTTACAATGACGAAGGCTAGCGTGGTCTGTAATGATGGTAAACGGGTATCCCTCAATATATGCGCGAAACTTCTTTACGCTTAGCACAGCAGCATAACATTCGAGTTCGGTAATCGAGTAGTTCCGCTGTGCTGCGTTAAGCTTCTGCGACATATAAGCGATGGGATGCTCGTTACCATCATCACCCACTTGACATAATACACTTCCAACACCTGTGGCGCTAGCATCGCACTGTATGAGAAAAGGACGAGTAAAATTGGGATGAGTTAAAACTGGTGCCGAAGATAATGCTTCCTTTAACTTTTCAAACGCAAATTGGGCCTTATCTGTCCAAACAAACTTCCTCTGTTTCTTTAGCAAATCAGACAACGGAGATGCTACGGCAGCATATGAAGGAATAAACCTTCTATACCAGCCGGACATTCCCAAAAACCGACGAACCTTTTTGGTAGTGTTGGGGACTGGAAAATCCATTATTGCTTTAACCTTTTCCGTGTCTACGCGGAGACAACCGTCACCTACCACATACCCCAAATAGCGAATTTCCTTGAAAAGAAACTTACTTTTCTCTAGGTTTACGGTTAAACCAGCCTTGCGGAGAAGTGACGCAACTTGATCAAGCAATTTAATGTGTTCGTCGAAGTTCCCGGATGTGATGAGGAGGTCGTCCAAATAGACAAAAACTTGTTCGTGCAGCTGGTGTGGTATAACCCGGTGCATTAGTCTACACATTGTTTGGAGCGCGTTACAAAGTCCGAATGGCATGACCGTAAACTGGTACAAGGGCCGACCAGGGACCGTAAATGCTGTCTTATCTCGAGACTCTTGAGCCAAAGGGATCTGCCAAAATGCATCTTTCAAGTCAATACTTGAGATGTATCTGGTCTGATCCAAATGGCTCAAGAGTCCTTCAATTATAGGTAGCGGATACGCATCCCTCACGGTCACCTCGTTCAATCTACGAGCATCTAGGCACATTCGGACCTTGCCGCTCGATTTTCGGACTAATGTCACCGGGCTACTCCATGCGCTATTAGACTCCTCAATCACACCGAGTACCAACATACGATCAAGTTCTTGGTAAAGATCTTTTTGCACCGCGGGTGAAACAGCATAATGCCGTTGCTTTATAGGTTGGGCGTTATTGACGTCAATATAATGGGATAGTAAATTAGTACGACCAAGACCATTTTCAATAAATGAAAGGAAACTTTTAATTACTTTATCCAGAGTTCTTACTTGATTACAAGAGAGATCATGCTTTAAACAATTGTCGGCTAGTGTAGTTGGAACTGTTTCCGAAATATCAAAAGTTAATTTTGGAACTATTTGGATATCGAAAAGTTTCCAGAAGTCGATCCCCAGATATAATTTTTTTTTAAGACTCGGAATAATATGGATCCTCATTACCTTTTCGAGATTATTATATCTTATTTTAGCATAAAAATGACCCATCACTCTATTCGATTCCCCTGAAGCAGTAATAACATTCGCAGGCATATAATATATTTTAAAGTTCGGATTGGATAAAAAAACTTCACTCCCCGATCCAACCGCAGTTATGGTGGCTCCACTATCAAGTAGCCTTCGATAAGGTACCCCATCAATTGTTACTGCTGCAAAAGGACGGGTATCACAAGAGTTCTGGGAGGAGTCTGAGATGTAGGTCTCTGCGATCAATTTTTGTAGTACTCGCTTATTTTGAAAGTATTGACGTACGCGTTTTCTTCGAATATTAGGTAACGACCGATTAGGTTTACTTATGAATTGAGAACGGTTAGGATCTAAACCAAGAGTTTTATACGAATAAGGCAGGGTAGAATTCGACATAGTAGGGTTAATGACATAATTATTGTGTTTTACTTCTTCGGCGAAGGAGGAGAATTTGGAATATTTTTGTGATTGGGGTTCGCAATGGCGTTTTCTATCTTCGACCTGGGAGTTATTGTGGTACGAGGTGCCATGTTCCCAGTAGCCTGGTAGCTCGTTGAACTGTTTCCCGAACATTTAAAGCAGTTCCGTTTGAGAATACTAGTTCGACCACAACCGAAACAGAATCTATGTGAGATATCACGTTGACAAAATTTAAATGTGTGTCCTATATCCGAACAATTCCAATATATAAGTAAATTTCCATCCTCATGTTTTTGAACAACATTATCCATTCGAGGGAGAAGTCTGACATTCGGTTGATATCTATCATTCAACTGCATGGCACTGACATCAGCCTTTTGTACAGGAGCAGATTTAGTAACTAACGATGAATCTTGTGTTTCATCCCAAGTATATTCGTTCACGATTCTCCGGGAACAAATCAATTCAGGCTCGTATCCTGTTCGTTTCCACGTGTCTTCAATTGCTAAACACCTCCGTACGAGCTCTGCAATCGATCGAATGTTTTGGTCAGCTAGTACTACTTGAAGACCGACCCTCATATTTCGTCGTAACAAATGGAGTAGTTCTGAATCCTCTAAATGATTTCGAAATTGTAAGGTCATTGCCAGAATGTCATGGTAGAAATCACGAAAAGATTCTTTCGGTTTTTGCTTTCTGGATTCTAACGCTCGTCTTGCATCGTGTTCGGTCCTCCGATCCTGAAACCTTTCCAAGAAATCATGCTTGAGCTGCTTCCAACGAAGGACTGGATTTCTTTCGATATGACACCAATACCAATTGGCTGCTGCTCCCGTTAACAAAACACCGATTTCCGCTACCAAATCAACCTGAGGAGTATTATAGGTCATAGCGTAGTGTTCCACACGGAACAGAAATCGCTCTACGGACAAATCTTCTGAAGCTCCACTAAAAGAGATTTTCCAATTACTTATGTGCTTCGATTTTGTAGAGATAGCATCCTGGACCATTGGCTGATCACCCGTATTAATATGCTTAGATACCCCTTGTTTTGTAAATAGACTTGTAGAAGAGTGAGCTGGGTCACAGTTATCTTCATCTTCGCTCCGATGTTAAATAATAGAACTAGGCTTTTTCTGTAATAGGGTGGATTTACTTATATTTTTCGAAAGTTGTTTGATTTCAGTTTCCTCATCTGATGACGACAGTTCTTTCAAGTTTTCGTCATTAAGTTCTTTTATTTGATTTAAAGTTTCCTCCAAGTTTTCTTCACCTTGAATCCAAACTTGAACTGCACTTAACAATAATTTACACTTAATGAGAAGTTCTTGACATGGTTTTTTATATGATTTGGTATCAAATAATAATCTTTCTAATCGACCAATGACATGAAGAATTCTTACTTCCACTCTACGGAGAACATCCTTTTCTGGAATGTTTTCTATATCCACGTTAGAAATCCATTCTGAATGTTCAGTTATTTTAACTGTACACTTTTTTAATTCACGCGTGGGACTTTGTCGTGCTGCTACATGAGCACGATAAGGTGCTAAACACGGATTGTTTTCTTCAGCGGTAAATACCGCCTTTAACGCGGCTAATTTTGTTAAAGGATCACCAGAAATATCGCAAACTACACACTCAACAGCGAATTCATCTGGTTTCAACAATTCGGCGTTCATCTCTAAAAGAGTGTATAACTAAGATTCAAATACTGATAATAAGAAGGGATTTCAAACTGATAAATAGTTTTCCAAATTGGGGTAACAAAATTAAGTTCAAATATATTGTAAGATTATTAGATATATATAATGTAATATAGTAATTAGATGAAAAAAAATATAATATAATATAATCAACACCAATATAGTATAAAAATAAAATAAATTAAAACAAAAATTTGGTTTGATAAATTAAATATAATCGTGAATTATGAGAATCAGGCATATGTATAAGCAGAGAGAACTATTGATTATTGGTGATATGAAAAATAATTACAAGCTTCACTTTACAAAAGTTAATCGATCTACAAAAGTTTCCGTTTTGGCGATTACTTAGAATCAGTGAAACATAAAAAAAATATCATTGAAAAATTTACCTACAACTGTAATACTATAAGAAAATTCGAAACTCTACATTTTAGTTCATGAAAATCAACACAATAGTGGAAATATGATAAAAATGGAAATCAATTGCCGACAGCAAAACAGTCGAAGCAATTTATCAATGTTAAGAGATAATGAAAATTGAAACAAAAATTTTAAATTGAGATAGAAAACATTATGACTGAAATACATCTTCTATAAAGCTATGAATTATTGTTTAAAAAATCTATTTGTGTCAAATAAAATATTTGAATAATAGTTAAAACTATTCAAATACTTCACCCGAAAAAAAACAGATAACAATAGATATAGTATAGAACAACATTTGAATACCTTAAGCCTTTGGGCGCCATTTATGTAACGGACGTTAGGTCTTTGACATCTATTTAACGCCTCATGGTTGTGACCTCCGTTATCATAAAAATATTTAGTTATATTTAGGGTTGCAAATTAATACGTGGTCATTCCCGAGCTCAGAGAAGAGAGGTAATAATGGTCGTGGGTGTTGTATTAATTTAAAGGCAACCGCGTATATGACCACATAAAAAAAAATAAGACTGAATACTGAGAAGAATACAGAAAAATCTGCTATACATACTTACCTAGCCTCTCACAATTCACGGCGATAATATTTACACTCTCATGCTGCTTATTATAAAATCCGTTTTAATTACAATTAGAATGTTAATTAAAATATTTATTTTGATTATTTAAGAAGAGCAAAAAAAAAATTTAATATCATAAGGCAATTTAATATCACATTAAGTTAAATATATGATTTTAGATCCGATTTTTCACACGAATGTTTATTACCTGCTGACCTTGTGGTGAGGTGATCCGATGAAAGCGCTTCCAACGAACAAACCTGCCAAAAGTAGTTTTTCTACACTAGATAATAAAAATAGAAGGCGATTAATTAATGTGATATATATATATATAGATATACAAAGATATAGTTAAGTTTATAATTAAATATAAAAAAAATATATATATATAATAAAAGAAATAATAATTAGAAAAAAAATGTGATACACTCCAGGCCGATAGTGTTGCTGATGTCCGCGTGCTCAAATCAGTTGTCCTTGGGTTGGTGATGTTCACCACTAATAGTACCGGTTGGTACACCGCTTTTTGTTGTGTCTTTCTACAACGTGATAAAATTGACCTTGCAGGCACGTTCTCGAGGCCACCGATAATCACTATCGATTTTATAAGCGTGAACCTATAAATTACGCTACCAAGCATCAGAATTGGTTTATGTACGTGTAATAAGAAAAAAACCGATATTGGAGTTGATCGATAGTGATCAGAAAACTTAAAAGTGTTGCGGATTAAATTTTCCGCAACACTTTTAAGTTTTCTGATCACTATCGATCAACTCCAATAATAATTCATACGGAGATTTTTTTTTTATTGTTACCAATCTTAAATTGATTTGGTAATTAACATATTCTATCACGATCCACGATATTTTATAGAAATATATAAAAGTATAGCACAATTTTAGGCACGACCCTTAGGCACAATTCTTAACACCAAAATTTTAATTTATCTAGAGGTCCAGATCTCACAGATTCGTTCTTTCTTTTTTTTTTATTTTTACTATTATATTTTATATTTATATATATAACTATTTAGGATGCTTTTATATAACTCACTTTGGGTTTTGGTATTTTTATTTTTCTATGTCGTGCTTTAAAGCTATCTATTTTGCGACTCCCATCCAAATTTTTATTTTTGTCGATCTTCTTATCAAAAGAAAAATGTTAATGTCGGTAAAGAAGCGAAAATCCTACTACCGAAATAGTACACATAGACAGTGCGGAAGTATATAAATAATATACAAAATATTACACATTAAAATGTGTAAGTTGTGTAAGTATATGTACAGTACACCAACAAAATAGAAATATCGTAACAATCAGGGAGTGTTACAAGTGTTAATATCGGGAAGTGATAAAAAGTGAAAGTGAAGTGTTAAAGTAATTGTAGTGATAATAATTGTGTAAAATTAGTGTTGTGAAAATTATTTGTGGAAAATTAATCTTTGCGAGTTTAATATTCACAATCTAGTGATCGTAACAATTGGTGACGATTGTGAATATCCAAAATGAAATTATTGGACTTAAAAGTGGCAAATTTGAAGAAGGAGTTGGGTCAGCGTAATTTACCAACTTCGGGCAACCGCACCGAGTTGCAGCTGAGACTCCGCACTGCTTTGGCAGAGGAAAATGTTGACCCAGATCAACATGAATTTAATTTGGGGACACCGGATTCAACCGAGGTGCAAGCAGTTGAAGAATCAACTACCAGATCGGAAGATCAGAATGTCATCGTTAAAGAAACTACTCCAACTACATCTGGAGGTTTCGACATGGGGCAACTAATGACTGTTATGCAACAAATGCAGCTACAAACGCAGCAAATGATCGGCGGCCTCGAAGGCAAACTTACAAGCGGACAAGAAAGTTTAAAGGAACAAATGCGAGTCGATCAGTAGAGATTTATAACACTTTTATCGATATGTATATTTAATTAATTTTATTTTGTAACTTTATTTTATATTTATTATATGTATATGTTTTATTAATATAGGTTATTTATTTATTTAATTTAATTTATATTTATTTAATTTATATTATAGTACAATTATTTAATATGTGTTAGAAATGTTTATATTTATTTATTTATATTTTATTATTTATTTTTCACCGCACACACTCCACGAAAGATAATGTCGTTGTCCACCAAGTGTCAAAAGGTAATGAATGTAATGGCCGAAAATAATTGGCTTGTCACTCAACCAAGAGGGAGGACACGCGCGCCACGATCGAGAATTACTAACACGAGAAAATGATAATGTAGTTGCGCTCTACTTTGATAATGTAGGCGGCGTTCTACTTTGAATAGATGTCGACACGAGAAAATATCTATTCAAAAGTAGTAACAACTGACTGTACTAAATATGCTATCGAAACGAGAATATTCTACTGAAATATAGATGGAACATCGGTCACTGTGAATATTTATTTACCTCGATTATACGATAGAACGTGACGTAATAAAATTCGGCATTAATGAAAAAGTTGCATTAATAAATAAGAAGCGGTTTGAAATATAACTCAACAAAAATGTTGAACCGCTACAGATTATTGGCTGAACAGGAAAGCATGAAAACCCGACAGGAGAACATAATCGAACGGTTGGAACAGCAAGAGAGAAATGTCAACGAAAAATTCAAGGTAATGGCGGTATCACTAAGAATGGAAATGGATCACAAATTGGACCATCAAATCGAGGTGACCGACCAACGATTCATGATGATTGAAAAAGAACTAATGGATCTTAAAACCAACGGCATCGCTCAAATTGCTCGACAAACCACCTCAATAAAATTGAATCCACCAACGTTCGACGGAACCGCACCATTAAACATCTTCAAACTTCAGTTTGAAATGGCAGCCACAAGGAATGGTTGGTGTGAGGAGGATCGAGTGGCAGCATTAATTGTTGCGCTAAAAGGCAGTGCTGCGTAGCTCCTACAAATCGTGCCGGAATACGAGGATTACGGCAAAATCATGTTGGCAATGGAGCGCAAATACGGAGGTGACCATCGACGGGAGCTACATCGTATGGAGTTGAAGGGACGATGTCAGCGGGTTGGAGAGACGCTCCAGGAGGATGCGGCTGATATAGAGCGGTTTGTGCATCTCGCTCACTACAACATGGCAGGAGAATACACGGAGTTGATCAAAATTGACGCTTTCACCGATGGTATACGGGATCCCGAAACGAGACGTGCAGTTGTATTGTCTCCAAAAGCAACGTTTGCGGAAACCATCGCGTGTGCGCTAACCATCATCATCAAACCAACAGTCAAGGTACTTCGTGTGGAAGTGGAACCAGCAACCAGTCATAAACAGAGAAGAAACATTTAACCAGCAAATAACTGGCGGGCAACGAGATTCCGGGATGGAAATAGTCAAATAAAATGTTGGGTTTGTGACAAAATAGGACACATCTCAAGGGAATGCTGGGAGATAAGGCGCTAACGGGCGAGAACACCATCGCCGATGTACCGAAGGCCACCGAAGGAAAGAAAAGTAGCAGCCGAGGAGGAACACCAAACAACAACGAAGGCGTTAAACGAGTAAGAGTCAGCTTTGAGGAGCAAAACAGTGTTTGATTATTGGTTACACATATTCCAAATGCAACAATTATGATTTCTGTTGGGATATGAATGTATTTATAAAAACTGGATGAACTGTTCTTTTCCGCGATTTGCGTGTCCATAGCCCTTACACCTCACTCTTATAGTTTACCATACTTCGTTTGTTTTGTTGTTGATTTTGTAATCGATCAAGTCAAAGAAAATTAAACTAAAGCGTGAATTTTATAACATTTTATCAAAAAATCAATTTTTTTTATTTCTTATAATTCTTTCTTCTTAAAAATTTATTTTCAATATATTTTTTCTGAATTAAATCAGAATACTTTATTTTATTATTTTAATTTCTGCGATTGAAGTCAAATTATTATCAAATTAATTATTACCAAGTATTATATAAATCAAAATGGATGCAAATTATCTCGACCCTGATGAATTCGAAATCAAAAGTACGGTTCGTAATTTAAAAGCTGCTCCAATTGATAATCTCAATTCCTTACAAGTGTCGTTTCAGCAGGAAGCTAACCACCATCCTCTTAAGCCTGCTCAAGTCCTAGTGACGAAATTAAATTGTGTACTAATAAATTGATAGAGCAAAGACGATTTATATCTCAGATTTCAGACATAAAGAAAGTAAAAGAAATTTCCTTATAGCGTATAAAAATTAAAATTTCACATGTTATCGAGCGTTTGCGTCGCTTGTCTAGTACTAGTTGGTGTTATAAAAATTCTTGTCTTAAGTTGAAAGAAACTGGTGAAAATTTTTTATCGAAGATAGAAGCTTTAGGTGAAGAGGATCCAGATCTTGATCAAACAAAGCAAGATCTAGATGCTTTAGATTTACCAGAAGATGAATATGTTACTTCTGAAAAAGAGTTGGACATTGAATGACGTGTGCAAGGACCAATTCCTTCTACCACCATTCCAAAAATATCTGAAAAATTACCTTCATCAGATATGGCCAATGTTTCGGCATTGATTAGTAATCATACTGAAGAATTAAAGGAGAAAAAACTGCAACAATCCACTCTGAATTATGCTCTGAACTAATTTAGATCAAATATTTTCTACTGGTGCTCATGAATTTCAAATTAAAAATAATATATCTGAAATCCAAAAACCAGATATAACGTTATATTCTCAAACTATTAATTCTGTAGCCAAATGGAACTTATCCTTTGACGGAACCCAACGCGCGTTGTCTGTTAAAAATTATTTTATTTTTATTTAGAGTAAGCCATCTAGCAATTGCATTCGGTGTGTCAGATGTCAAAATACGAAATGAGATATGTCTATTACTTAAAGGAGTTGCCGCTAACTGGTATTGGTTGCATATCAGATTGCATCCATATATAACTTGGCAACAGTTAAAGCAAGACTTCGAAAATCTCGATTTAGGGATTATCGTACAGATTATGACATTCGCCGGCTCATAGAGAGTCGAAAACAATTACCGCGAGAGCCCTTTGTAGAATTTTATAACGCTATTCAATCTTTGAATTTGCAATACTCCAATCCACCTCCTGAACTAGAGACATTAGAAATATGCTCTTAAAAAATGGTTTTAAGCACTTATAATATGCTCTAAAAATTATACAAAAATACAAAACCCCCTTTAGCATGGTGCGTTTTGTATTTTTGTATAATTTTAAATAAAATATTAAAATCACATGATGCATGTTTTATTTAAATCTGAGAAAACTAGATTCCAAAAATTATTAAAAAGTAAAACATCAAATTAAAAAAAACGAGTTAATTAAAAAAGTGTATTTTTACATTTTTTAATTTAAATTTTCATTGCAAAAAATCACAAATATCTAACTTACATTTTCAAAAAAGAGCTTTGTCTATTTAAACGAAAAATACTCTTATACAATGAGAAGCTTCTTTCCACATCAACAGAAGTAGTTGGTGCAGTTTTAAAAGATAGCATTTCCTCAATAGTATATGTTTCTGGTGCGCTGCCCATGGAAGCTGTTGCAATATTAGCAGTAATACTACTTAATACAGCAAACCCGTAGATCTTGTCGATTACGCTGGTAATTTTTTCTTTGATAGCGTCTGCTGCTTCTTCTTGTACATTATTTATTTCTTTTGCCGGATCAGAAACAATTTTAATTTGGTCAACAAGCGGAAGACCGGAACTCTCCAACTTAGTAATTGATGTCTCAAGAAAACAGTAATTCGCTGCAATAAAGATTATATCAGTCTTTACTGAGGGGTCAAATAATAGTGACTTTGAGATTTGAATTGAGGCTGTCTCCTCGTTGATCAATGCCTTAAATACACAAAATTAAACTTTCAAAATTATTTAAATAACATCTCACAGCTGCAAGCCATGTTCCCCATCGTGTTTTTATTGGTTGTGGAGGAAGTGCAATGCCGGGTACTATTTCTTTAAAAATCTCTATTCTCGATGGAGCTTTTAAGAAAACTTTTTTAATATTGGATATTAAACGATCTACCTTAGGGATCCACCTTATTTAGATACACGATGAAAACCGTGTGCATACATGTTAAATGTGTAATTTTTGGATATAAAATTTGAATGCTTTTGTCATATAGGGGCTGCGTCTGATAAAAAAGTAAAGTCGTATATCTTCATCAAAATTTTCCCCTAAAATTATGACTGACTCGTCAAAAAACGGGGATATTGTGCTGTGATTTGCTTTTTCAAGGAAAGCTGTGTTAAACAAATATTTTTGTTTGGAGTGTCTGGTCGGTGTGCATAAAACCGACGATAACATTAGCCACATACCTACCAGTTGCATCGGTAGTTTAGTCAATGGCTATCAATACAAAATGGTATTTTATATTACGTCTTCTGTTTCCAACGGTTTTTTTATATAAAACGTTTACATAATTTGAACTATACCATTAAGACTGACATGAACATTGGCATAAAATAGAGAAAAAGTACTACATGGTGAGCATTTGATACAAAAAAAACCCTAAAGGAAAATAAAACCTTTTAATAAATACTATGTAATTTCTGCTAGTGGCGCTAGTAAGCGTAAACAGAATATGTAAAATTTTGAAATTGAACTAAAGGCAAAAAAAAATATTTTTGTGAGAAGAATGTTTTTAAAAATATAACCAAAATATGCTTTTATTTTTAAAAATATGGTATTTTGGGCGAAATATGCAAAAATATGCACTTTAGGTAAAATATGTAAAAATATGCACTAACAAGTAGGCTTTAAAATGCTTAGTTTTTCATGAAACGGATTTGTATCTTGCCCTTTCCTAAATTCGTGCACTGAAAAAAAATATGAAATTGCATAGTTTTGGTTGCCCTAGGCATTACATATGTTAAAACGTAACTTGCGGCCAGGTCTTCAAAATTCTATAGCTGGTAGAGTAATTAAAAATATTGACGAACTTTTGCAGTGTTGTATAGCCCTGGAAGATTCGTGGCAGCGGACCCATTGTGATCCAGAACTTCTTTGTAGTCGAAAATCTATTAGTGAAATTAACTACCTAGAAGAAACTACGTTCAGTCCCAGGTCTGATATTCATAATAACCATAATCTTCAAAACTTTTCCGCCGTTTCCTTTGCTCATACTCAAAAACCATCCACTTCACAGAATCATTAAAAATGTAACATCCAAGATTCCAATTTTAATATCTGCTGGAACTGTCGAGATATTGTGCATACTTATGACATATGTACCAAAGAGCGTACCAGATTCTGTTATGGATGTGGTCACCGGGATATATTTAAACCTAATTGCTTTCGTTGTAATCCGGGAAACGAGAAATGGAGGAACCGCAATACTGGGAATGTGGTCCCTCACAACAGAACTCTCAGAACTACCGATACAGCGAGCAATACCGACCCCAAACTACATTAAATTCTCAAACCAATTTTAACACCACAAACTTACCATCTCTTTCATCTCCATCTCGATCTTCTATACCAATTAATGATTTCAATGATCCACAGAGTTTCTATAAAACCTTTTTCTGAAAGACAGAAAAGACGTGTGCAGAGATACTGGTGGAATAGGAGAGCTATGCATACAAATATCTGCGAAATATGCCTTTCTGAGGATAATGATGAACGTCCCTATGCAGACGTAACAATACTGGGTGATAAGTATCGCGGGGTTTTAGACAACGGCTCCACAATAACTGCATTAGGCGCTGGTAGTGAAATCTTTTTATCTAATCCTCAGTATCGGGTTCATTATCTTCCGTCTCATGTTAAAACTGCCGGAGGAGATTTAAAGCGAGTTTTCGGATATTTGTGGACTAAAATAACTCATGCCAATCAAGAAAAATCTATAAAAATATTCCTAATCCCCAGTATAAAACAAAAGTTATACCTGGGTATTGATTTTGGAAAGCGTTTCGCATTATTCCATCTCTTTTCCCCTTCGAATTCACATATTCCATCTAAGTTATTCACCGTATCAGAAATTTCTTCTACTGTCGAAGAACGTAATATTAACTCAAATAGACATGCCTTAACTGAAGAGCAAGAAAACGTAGTAGAGGAAACTATTAAATCATTTCCATCATTTTCCGATATTGGACTCGGTAAAACAAATAAATTATCTCACTCAATTAAAATTGTTGAAGGGGTTACACCCATCAAACAGAGATACTATCCTGTTAGTCCACCAGTCCAAGATTTGTACCGAGAGATTGATCGGATGTTAGCCCAGAAAGTAATTGAGGAGTCAAACAGCTCTTGGAGTTCCCCTGTTGCATTGGTCCGAAAACCCAATGGTAAAGTTCGATAACATAAAATATTAATAAAATATTTTTATTTTTTATTTAAAATATTCCTTATTGTGGAATTATATGCGTAAATTTTTATTTTATATATAATTATTTCGGCAACGATCTTGCCATCATCAGTATATTTTATTTACTAAAATATACTGATATTTTAGAGTATAGAGTAAATTAAACAGTATATAAAGTAAATAAAATATACTGATGATGGCAAGATCGTTGCCGAAATAATTATATATAAAATAAAAATTTACGCATATAACTCCACAATAAGGAATATTTTAAATAAAAAATAAAAATATATTATTAATATTTTATTTTATTAAAAAAGTGGAATAAGTCACACACTGAGAAATGCAGGACAGAGTATTTGTATACTTGGATGATCTTCTCATCACTTCTGCATCTTTCGACGAGCACATTACATTACTCCAAAGAGTTCCACATCTTTTGAGAGAAGCTAATTTAACTGTTAATCTCGCCAAGAGTAACTTTCTGCTTAAAAGCTTGCGTTATCTCGGATTCATTGTTACTGATGGTAACCTACGTGTTGATCCAGAAAAAGTTTCAGCGGTCACCGAATTTCCTGTACCGAACACAATCAAAAAGGTACGTAGATTTCTTGGTCTTACTGGCTGGTATCGTCGATTTATACCGCAATACGCAACTATCGCTTTTCCTTTGGCGGACCTTTCAAAGAGGAATCAAAAGTTTATGTGATCTTCTAAGGCTCAACAAGCGTTTGATGCATTAAAACACACTTTATGTATCGCTCCGGATTTGGTTTATCGGAATTTTAAGAAATCATTTTGCATTCAGTGTGACGCAAGTAGTGTTGGAGTAGGCAGTGTTCTTACAGAGATCGGTGATGATGGTGAAGAACATCCAATAGCCTATATGTCTAAAAAATTAAATCGCACACAGCAGAATTAATCAATTACGGAGCTGGAGTGCTACGCAGCTGTCCTTAGTGTTAAGCATTTTCGGGTATATATTGAAGGTAGCCACTTCACTATTATTACCGATCATGCGTCGCTCATATGGCTCAGGAACAGCAAGGATCTGAGTGGACGATTAGCTCGATGGAGCTTAAAGCTGCAAGCTTTAGATTTTTCAATTAGTCACCACAAAGGCACTCTGAATGTTGTTCCAGATAGTCTATCGAGAATGTTTCTAGATGAAATGCAAATCGCAAGTATAAAAGATATCCTTTTAAACCAAATTCCTCAATTAGATCTTACTTCTTCCAGTTTCAAGGAGCCAGAATACATTAACCTGGTAACCTCAATATCCAATTCGAAAAAAAATTTAGAAAACATTTTTGTTATAGACGGTACAGTCTTTGTCAACGTGTCGGGACGACATAATATAGATTGTACTGATATATCTCCCTGGAAAATTTACGTTCCTTCTCCACTTAGGTCTGAGCTCATTCAAGCCACACACAATCCACCTGCTTTAAGTCACCCAGGTATTAAAAAGACATTGTATTTACTACAAAGATATTTTATTGGTCTAAGATGCTATCTGATGTTCAGGACTATATAATGAAATGTGTAAGCTGTAAAACATGTAAAGCAAAAAATTACTTAACTCAACCAATGATGGGAGTTCAGGTCCAAGTTGAACGTCCAATGCAGAGATTGTAAATGGATTTTCTGGGACCATATCCACGTTCGAAAAATGGAAATTTATTTTTGTTTATAGTACTGGATCATTTTAGTAAATACGTGTTTTTCAAAGTGATGAAAAGCGCTACCGCTAAAAACGTATGCTCGTTTCTTGAAAACAGTATCTTTCTTCAATACTCAGTACCTGAATCAATTATATCGGATAACGCACAGCAATTCAATTCAAAACTATTAAGTGATGTGTTTGATAAATATGGAATAAATCATATCTATACGCCTAAATATAGTCCTCAATCAAATTTATCAGAGCGTGTAAATCGATTTATTTTAGCAGCGATCCGAGCTTATATCGGTGAGGACCACCAACACTGAGATAGTCATCTGCCGGAAATTGGTCATGTGCTTCGCAATGCCATTCATGACTCAACTAAATTTTCGCAGCACTTCATTTTATTTGGTCAGCACCTTATATCGCATGCGACAGAATATCGTCTTCTACGTGAACTTAACCTAACTGGTGAACGAGATATCTCGCCTCAATATAAAGCTGATCGCATGAATAAATGTCGAGAGCTTATTCTTCTACACCTTAAAAAGGCATACGATAAATCAGCACACACATACAATCTTCGAAGTGCTCACCGCGAATTTGCCATTGGATAAAAGGTATTTGTTAAAAACTATACGCAAAGTAATGCTTCAAAGAAGTTTTCCGGCAAATTAGCTCGCAAGTTTATTTAGGCCACGATTTTAAAGAGGATTGGAAAAGTAGCATACGAGCTCGAAAGAGACTGAAAGAGCATTGGAGTTTATCACGCTAGAGATATAACCACATAATTTTGATTAATATTAAAGATTATTTGATTACAGTTAAGTTTTTCTTTTGCCCGGGTATGAGACATTCAGGGTTTCGTGAGTACGTCCCCGCGACTGTAACGAAGAACAATTCGTTTCATTAATTTTGATTTAAATATATTTTCTTTGCCTCTCGGAATTATCCATAAAATGGTACGACGTCGTTGTCCACCCTTGTTTCGTAATAACAGGTGAATACAAATTTATTGTATTTGGTACTTGTAATTATATTAGTATTATATGTATATGAGCAATTCTAAAATATTGAAAAAAATACAATAAAAAATGCATTTTTATGGGGAATCAGCTGATTTAAAATACAAAGAAAACAAATAGAAATTTTGGAAAATCGAACTCTCTTTGGATTTGGATCGTCAAGACGATAACAACTGGAAGCGGAAATGAAATAAAATAGAAAATAAAAATAAATTCAAGTAATTTCATTATAAATATCTTTTCTAATGTATAAATTTAATATAATTTAAAAATAATTAATTAATAACTAAAAATCCAACAAATATAATAAAACTTATAATAAAAAAAATAAAATAAAAATTATAATATTACATTATATATATACATATATATATATATATATATATATATATATATATATATATATATATATATATATATATATATATATATATATATATATATATATATATATATATATATATATATATATATATATATATATATTTCTTATGTATATAACATAAATTAAACATTTAATTATTAAAAATTTAACAATATAAACAATAAAAAAACTTAATACAATAAAATAAATATATTAAAATATAATAATAATTCTCGATCCGTAATATTCAATTGGCACACGTAAAATCTATATTTGGAAACACCAAGGTTGAAGATATCCAAAGGCGCGCAACATTATTCGGAAGTCAAAATAATAGTATAATCATTTAAGAGGTACCTTAGTTATTTAAGTTTCAGTTTATATTTAATATTAGTTTATATATATTTTAGTTTTGTGATTGGTTTAATTAAATTAAGTGTTATAGTTTTCTAATTTCTCAATATAATTTCGTTTTGCATTGTTTGCCTTATACACCTGTTCATATTCATAATAAATTTATTTGAATTTTCTTTATAGTATAATTCGATCTATCTACTGGTTTTTATCTTGTGATTTGCCCGAGTGATGCATTTTTGTTTGGTAATGTGATACTTTAACTAGTAAAATAGTGAGGGGCTGTGGACATGGTATCAGTGATTCAGTTCATTCAAACATACATACATATTAGTGTTTATTATTATTATTATTTAAATGGAACGAAGCGCGAACTATTTTTGGCCCACGACATATATGAATTAATCTCTACCAGACTGAGCTGAACAATACAGTAGCCTTCGATCCTTATGTAAATGGATTTGATCTTTAAATCAAAACCTTTACAAACCCCCGTAGCAAATTGGGCCCAAATTTTATTCGTTTAAGTACAATTTCGACTCAAAATGTTTGAAGGCCATTATCGGCCAATGCTAGAGATTTGGACTCAAGTTGGGATAATACATCAAATAGGCCATTAAACTCCTCATCTAATGAGCGTAAATGGTGGTCTCCAACCCCCGTAGCAACGTGTCCCCAAATTTTATGCTTTCAAGTACAATTTCGACTCAAACTGTTTGAAGGTCATTATCGGCCAATGCTAGAGATTTGGACTCAAGTTGGGATAATACATCAAATAGGCTATTAAATTTTCATAATGAGCATAAGCGGTGGTCTCCAACGCCCGTAGCAAATTGTCCCCAAATTTTATTCGTTCAAGTACAATTTCGACTCAAACTGTTTGAAGGCCATTATCGTCCAATGCTAGAAATTTGGACTCAGGTTGAGATAATACATCAAATAGACCATTAAATTCAAGTAGTGGTCTCCAACCCCCGTAGCAAATTGTCCCCAAATTTTATTCGTTAAAGTACATTTTCGACTCAAACTGTTTGAAAGCCATTATTGGCTAATGCTAGAGATTTGGACTCAGGTTGGGATAATACATCAAATAGGTGATAAAATTCCAAATCGAACTGACATAGTGAGTCACCTGTTCCCGCAGCAAACCGATTGTGTATTAGAAGTATTAGGCAACGAGGAAGAGGATGTACCACCAGTTACTGAGGATGAGGTTCTGAAGGCATGTAATAGAATGGGTAACAATAAAGCTCCTGGCCCGCATAACGTTCCGAATATTGCGTTGAGATCGGCAGTTAAAGCATACCCAAACATATATTCACAGAAGTATATACCGCATGCTTAGTTGAGAGGGTATTCCCTAGTAAATGGAAGGAACAGAGACTGGTTTTGTTGCCAAAAGGAGACAAACCACCAGGTGAGCCGTCCTCCTGGCATCCAGTCTGCCTGTTGGATAGGGCAGGCAAAACCCTAGAGAGAGAGAGTGGTATGTGACCGGTTGCAAGAGCCTATTGCCAAGGCAGGAAACCTGACAGAGCATCAGTATGGCTTTCGAAAGGCACGTTTGACAGTGGATGCGATTAAAGAGGTTGCAGATACGGCGCTACCGGAGACGATATCCGGTTGTCGATGGCTACGTGGTTCTAGGAAATACTGTGCCATAGTTACATTGGATGTAAGGAACGTATTCAACACGGCAAATTGGAGCTGCATATTTAACGCACTTACACGGATGAAGGTGCCAAAGTACCTGCTGAGACCAGTTTCCAGCTACTTTAGCCAGAGGATCTTGATTTATGATACTGAGGAGGGAAAGAAAACTTACGATGTGACTGGAGGAGTTCCTCAAGAATCAGTGTTAGGTCCTACACTCTGGAACGTGATGTATGATGGTGTACTTCGACTGCCCATCCCAAGTGTTGCACGGGTGATTGGATTTGCGGACGACATCGCGATTGTATCTGTCGCAAAACACAAAGAAGAGATTATGGAGATCTGTAATAGGACGGTCACACTGATTCAACAGTGGTTAACATCTGCTGGGCTGCAACTAGCAGGACATAAAACAGAAGCTGTCATTACTGGCAGGAAAGTCATGGAGAGCGTAACACTAGAAATTGGAGCCCAAAGAATTGTTAGTCAGCCATCCATCAGATACTTAGGGGTAACGATCGAATCCAGATTATCATATAAGACACATCTCATTACCTCCAGCGAGCGAGCAAGGAGAGTTAATGCGGCACTAGCATGAATAATGCCGAATACAAGAGGGGCGCTAATGAACAGCAGAGTTCTGCTCGCGAACGTCGTTACATCTATAATGATGTATGGGGCACCAATCTGGGTCAATTCATTGGAAAAGGATTCTTATAGACAAAGAGTAGCATCAGTTGAAAGGCTAAGCGCTCTGAGAGTATAGTGCGCATTCCGGACGGTGTCGGAAGACGCTGCCTGTGTTCTTGTGGGAATGCCCTCAATAGATCTACTGGCGAAGGAGCGCCAAACACGTACTTGCGTCGTGGTCAAGCAACAAAAGCAGAGAATCACCGATTAGCACGTTCTGAGACGATCACTGTATGGCAGAGAAGATGGAGTGAGTCGACGAAAGGTAGATGGACCCATCGCCTGATCCCCTACATCGAGCCCTGGCTAAACAGGCGATACGGAGAAGTGGATTATCATATTACGCAGAAATTCAGCAAGGAGTTAATTCTAGCCGATTAGGGGCAGCATAAGCTGAGCCGGCCGCGTGAAGTAATACCTAACGGTAGTTCTATATGGCTATATGGCAAGAGGTACCCAGGGGATAGGGTTTAGTCGGTAAGAATCCGACACTCTCACATGTTCGACGTAATGGTTTACATGTGAAGTCTTTTGAAGATTCCCCCCTCCGCCACAAAAAAAAACACACACACACACCCGTCACTTGATCAAACAGCACACACGTGAGCCAATAACACCACACAATTTATGCTTCGCTCTGAAGAAAATTGGAAAAAGGCGAACCTGATCATTATTACGCAAAAAGTCAGGCAAGACGAACGAAGAGCAGCCATGTCTGTAGCAACGTGACACCAGAGGAATACCCAGTGGACCAATCGTGACTTGTCTATGCGTGAGTTATAAACTCTACCTTGCCCTGCGAAGGAATGCCTTGATTAGTGGTACTGCAGGGATAAAACAGGACGGTGAAAGGGAGATGGTTTTACTCGTTAAAAACCCGGTGTCGTTTGAAAAGCACGAGTTTCCAAATGTTTTAATTAAAATTTCCATCTTTCTACGTAAAACAAAAAAAAACACACCCACACACATATGCATATAGGACAGTGCATATAGTTGTGTTAACCTGAGTCAAGGGGATACATGCAGTCGCACCAGTATGCCTGGAAATTATGGCCAGTCTAGTGTCTGGTCTCTTTCTCCTCTCTGGCTACCTGCATGATGCAAGCAGACGAGAAAAGTAGTTCTGCTGTCAATACTGATGAGGTCTTACAAGACAAGCAGCATCGAAAATAACTACAAATAGCTCGCATGGGCTGGATGGTATTCCAAACATTGTGATAAAGACTGTAATAAACAATAAACCGGAAATATTCAGGGATATTTATGATGCATGTCTGAAGCAAGGTATATTTCCTGAGCAATGGAAATGTCAATGACTGGTACTAAAAGGTAACAAACCACCGGAGGTGCCATCGTCCTATCGACCGCTGTGCATGCTGGACACAACAGCAAAAGTATTTGAAAGGATAATTTACAACCGGCTTGAACAATACTCTGAAGGTGACAGTGGTTTCTTTGAACGGCAGTTCGGCTCTAGGAAACAAAGGTCTACCATTGATGCAATTAGCTTATTATGTGACATAGCGCAGAACGCGTTAGCGGGTGAAACTTGGCGGTGAGAAACAGTATTGTGCTTTTATCACTCTAGACGTCAAAATCGCATTTAACTCTGCCAACTGAGGTAAAATTGTGCGTGCTATAAACGAGATACATGTTCCTGAATACCTTATCCTGCTAATCGCCAACTACTTTGAAGGGACAATCCTGATATATGTTCCAGGGGCGTACCTCAGTTTGAAACGGGATCTATAAAAAAAAATATATCAATCAGGCATAAACGGTTAAGACAGAACCTACAAACCTGTTGTCCGGTTGGTCGATGATACCTCGGTCCTTGAACCCAATCCAGTCCCATCCCTAGGCACTAACCTGTGAAAGATAAACTAGACGGCAAACAACAAGCAAAAATAGGACAAGTCACATACATATAACAGGGAACATATAGGAGATGCATTGGACGGCGTACAGCACATCCCAGACGTTATTACAATAAACATTCACAGCAACAATTATCAAATCAACAGACACTTTGTACATAAACCGATCACATAAACACAAATTCCGTATAAACCAAACACAAGTAACATAAATCACCACACAATACACTAAATGACACGAAACTCTTTGACAACAAATGACACTGATATACGTCAGACAGATGTCAAATGTATTTCGAAGATGGTAACATAGGATTATCGACCGTAGCTGAATCTTGTACCGGACTAAAGATGGCGGGAGGCGCGCGAAGAAGATAACGTTGCCCGATGTACAGTGCGATACAAACAAAAGGTATATAAGGCGATGCGTGTGGCGGGAACGAGGCTTTTTTTTTCTTTGTTTTCTTGAGGTGAGTTGGTGCCAAGTGGAATTGTGATATTAAATGAGTGAATGGAATTATGAAAGTGAACAAATGAAAACTAAATAAGAAACTACTAAACTACTAAACTAGAGAAAATAAAATAAAGTGGAACTTGGTTGAGTGGAACCACGTCGTCAGAGTGGTGCACATAGGAGAAAAAGCGAAGAAGGTGTTCGCGCTAAAGCAGAGGATTGTCAAGTGGAACGCGAGCGATCGTGGTGCTTGTCCAACAGACACGTGGAAAACAGGTTAGTGCCATTTTATATTTTCCCTTCCAATTCCATTGTGTAACAAGTTCATACATCAACAGCATAGCCCCCCCAATTGTTACACCCAGCCCGAAGGTCTCTAGCCAACCGAATAGAGCTAGCCACATTCGTGCGCGCAGGCTGGCGCCCAAAATATAAATTTAATTGTCTGCTGATTGGGGAGGCAGAGGAAGAGCAAGGGAAGAGGACGGCACAAAATTAACTCACGTCAGTGTTTGTAATATTTTTATAAATAGTAAAAGAATACAGTGTCCAAAGCATAAATACTGTTTTATTGAAACGCGCACGTCACATTTGGCGCCCAACGTGGGGCCAGAAACGGTAATTGAAGCGTCCTCTTCCTAAGCATACGGGTTACCACGACACGTGGTTGTGAGAAATAATTGATAAACAAACACATGGTCAACGGGTTGACCATCGGTGGTTAGGTATACCCGATTGAATACATGGAGTAGTAATTGCACTGTTCGTAAACCTTTAGTTTAATATTGCTTGGGAAAAGGGAAATTTGTAATCGTTATTGCGACTGTTAGCGGGGAACTCACCTACTTTCCTCGGTCGTTCTCAAAAAAAAAAAATAAAAAATAAAAAAATCAAACAAACACAATCAAGGTGACGGGAATTGAAGACTAAGAAGCACATATCTCTAGTTCGTAAGTTATTATAACCTTGATATTGATGATTGCTGTACTTTAATTGGGGTAAATTTATTGGTTAATTCTCTGGTTATAAAGTGGTGTTACAATTTGATGTTAAATTATCTAAATTATTTAAATTATTAAAATTATTACGTAGATTAAGATTTAATTAAGTAAGACTAAATTAGTAAGCTTATTTTGGTGTTAAATTACTTAAATGATATCATAGCTTGGCTCGGGTCGGTCATCAAACGTATAGGATTAAATCCATTAATAGAAAACTTCCAGTCATTGCATTGCAAGCCATTGTTCATCGCGTTGTATCGTTCCATTAGTTAACTGTCCACGGAAGGTAGTGATCCAAATTCTAAAACAAATAAAATTAGTGAGAAAATCAAAATTAAATTCTACACTAGTAACCGAATTAAGTCCGGGAACAGGTTCGTGATGAGTGGAATTAGCGATTTCCGTTTGCTGCCGGAGTGTTTGAATGAAGGCCAAATAAATTATGAGCTGGAAGGAAGAGAGTTGTTGTGCACGGGAACCATGCGCAACAAGATTTCGGCGTTAAGAAACGCATTGGAGCAAGGTATCAATCATCGCAAGGCTGCGGAAGGGTCTGAAGAAGAGTTCAATGAGAGTGTAGATCAATTACAACGGCTTCAAGAGGAGTTGAGGATTCAGCTTAAACAAGACGATACACAGAGTCTTGTGAAGACAAAGTGCCACCTCCTTCATTACTATGATAGGGCAAAAAGAGCCGCGGGGGAAGTGGTTAATCATCTTAGCATTTTACATGGGATCGAGAAAAATGTAGAAAGACTACTGCGTTTGTCAACATCTTCAACTGGTGAGACGATCAACAACACCATCATGGGCAGACCGTCCATTGGTATGGGCAGGGGAAGAGGACGTGGAACTCCACAAAAAGCGTTAGTGAAATCTTTGGAAGAGTTGCGCATTGAAAATAGGCAGAGTACCTCGGCGCAAGCAACTGAAATGGACAGGGCAGCGATGGAACGTGCTACCCCACGTGACAGCTTGGAGCCACGTAGCAACTTCGAGGATGCGTTTGTGGGTGAGAGTGATAGAAATGTCAGCGGCGTGGCAAGCCAACAGCTACACTTTGAATACGAGCGACGAACAAACAGTACTACAAGTTTTAGCAAGGTGATAATGCAGATGGGGAAGTGGGAGATGCGCTTTTCGGGAGATGACGGCATGTCACTGACTGACTTTTTGTTGAGAATAGATATGCACGCTAGAGCTATGGGACTCAGCAAGAACGAGTTATTTCGAGGTGTGTTTGTGTTGCTAAAAGGCTCGGCCTTGGAGTGGTACGAGGTATATGGTGAAGAATTTTTCGACTGGACACACCTAGTTAACGGGTTAAAGGCGAGATTCTTGCCACATAACTATGATTTTATCATGAGAGAGGAAATTCTCATGAGACTCCAGCAACCAAGCGAAACGGTGGCCAACTTCCTTACACAAATGGAGAAGATGTTTCGGAAAATTTATCCACCACTCGAAGAAGATTACAAGCTCTACGTGCTACAGCGCAATATGGCTCAACAATATGCTCTTCAACTGGCGGTTATAAAGGTTAACACGGTGGCCGAACTGATGGCCAATTGCAAAAAAATCGACGACAGTAAGTTTGTGCAAGCGCGGAAGTCCCAGATTGAACTAAAGGGAAAAGCATTAGAGGCAGCGTGCTTTCCCACGAAGAAAGCAGCTGTGGCTAGACAGTGTACAGAGGTGGAGGAGTTGAACGAGTCAATACCGGAGGTAGCGACAATGCGAGAAACCCGAAGACCAACTTTCAAGAGATCGAATGACGAGAAGCAGTGGAAATATGGGCGAAAATCATTCGAGTGTTGGAATTGTCGAAAGCCTGGTCACTCGCATTTTGATTGTCCGGAACCACGCACCAGAATATATTGCTGGTGTTGTGGACGTGAGGGATTTACGGCTTTGAATTGCCCGAGAGATCACAAAGGAGCCAAACAAATGTTCCCAGACAACATTGGTTCTACAACGGGAAACGGCAGTTCGGAAGTGTAGGGGATCACCGCTCTCCGATAAACAGAATGATCCCAAACAGCAACATTCAATTCTCGAATTTGGAAACCCAGGAAACAAGATATCATCGAAACAGACGACAAGATCAAAGAGATACACATAAAGTTAAACCTCTGACCGTCAGTACGAGTTGTCAGACCGAGAACGATATGAATAGTCCAGAAGCAGACGATGAAATAACCTGCATCAGATCGGTGGATGGTGACGATAGACCACACGTAGAAGTAGACATACTAGGATATGGGTTAGTGGGTCTATTGGATTCGGGGGCAAGCTGCACAATACTTGGAGGTAAGGCAACTGGTCTACTATCATTATTGGGAATTAACAAAGTCCCAAACAAGACACGTATAAAGACGGCGGATAGCACGGTGCACTGCATTGAGTTTTCGGCGGATGTACCTTATGCAGCATATGAACAATGTCATGTGGTGAAAACCTTAATTGCACCGACTATTACCACGGAATTAATATGCGGGATGGATTTCTGGAGGACATTTGGTATACGACCATCAGTGGAGCCTAGGACAGAATACGAAACCATCGAGAACGTGGGGGAGTTGTCCCAGGAGGATTTGAAAAGGCACAAATTGAGTGAGAAAGATAGTAGGACCTTAAAAAGGGTGACAAGTTCATTCTTCACAACGACACCAGATAAGCTCGGATGCGCTTCACTAATCAAACATAACATCGACACTGAAAATGCGAAGGCGGTTCGAGTAAGAGCTCGCCCTATCTCACCCTATCAACAAAAGGCGATGAACGAGGAGTTGGATCGAATGCTGCGACTGGGCGTGATAGAACAGGCAGGTCCTACTGAATGGGCACACCCAGTAGTATGCGTCACCAAACCTTCTGGCAAAATTCGATTTTGTCTAGACGCTCGCAGGCTAAACGAAGTCACGGTCAAGGATACCTATCCTCTTCCTTACATCAATAGGATTTTAGGTAGGCTATCTGGTACGAAATACCTGTCCTGCATTGATTTGAGCGATGCATTCTGGCAGATTGAGCTGAACACTGAGGCACGACCCAAAACTGCATTCATTGTACCTGGGAGAGGATTGTTCCAATACCGGAGAATGCCTTTTGGGTTGTGTAACGCCAGTCAAACTCTCTGCCGGTTGATGGATAAGGTACTCGGGGTCGATCTGGAACCCAGGGTGTTTGTTTATCTGGACGACATTATCGTGATGTCGCAGACGTTTGAAGAGCACATGGCACTACTGGAAGAGGTAGCCAAGCGTCTGCACCAGGCTAATCTCACGATTAGTTTAGAAAAGTCACGGTTTTGTCTAAAAGAGATCAAATATCTTGGGTATGTATTGGACGAACATGGACTGCGGGTCGATCCTGACAAAATTACCGGAATCCTGAACTTTTCGACACCGAAGTGCATCAAGGATGTTAGGAGATTGATCGGATTGGCAGGCTGGTATCGACGATTCATTTCGGACTTCTCTCAGATAACAGCACCGATAACCAACCTCCTGAAGAAAACTGGTAAATCCTTTTGTTGGTCTGAAGATGCGCAGGGTGCCTTTACAAAATTAAAATCCCTCCTGGTGTCCGCACCGATACTGGTGAACCCGGATTTTGACAAAGAGTTCACGATACAGACAGATGCCTCTGACACTGGTATCGGAGCGGTCCTAACGCAGGAAAACGACAATGGGGAAAGAGTGATTGCATTCATGAGCCAAAAGCTGACTGCAACCCAGCGAAAGTATCCAGCAACGGAGAGGGAGTGTCTGGCGGTGGTGTTTGCCATTGAGAAGTTTCGGCCATACATTGATGGCGTAAAATTCAGGGTGATCACGGATTGTTCCTCGTTGGTATGGCTTCGGAATTTGAAGGATCCAGCATCACGTCTGGCCCGCTGGTCGATGAAATTGCAGCAGTTCAATTTCGAACTCATTCATCGGAAGGGAAAACATAACATCGTTCCGGATGCTCTCTCACGGGCAGTTGAATCCATCGGAATGGATCCATCGGGTGACCCAGCATATCAACGAGTTAAAGAAGGAGTTGAGCAAAATGCAAATGGATATCCCGACTACAAACTTGAAGGAAATAAGCTTTATAAGTATTGTCGCCACCAATCTGGAGATGGGACTAGTGAGATGAGGTGGAAATTATACGTACCATACACATTACGGCAGGAAGTGCTAAGGGAAAACCATGACAGTCCTCTAGCAGCACACATGGGATTCTTTAAAACTCTCAAACGAATACAGGCGTCATATTTTTGGCCACAAATGAGAGGGGATATTCGGAGGTATGTGAAGTCATGTAAGGGCTGTCAAATAAACAAGCACAGCAGCAATGTGAATAGGGTGCCTATGGGAAGGCAACGGACGCCGACAGAACCATGGGAAATGATCGCAGTGGATTACATGGGCCCATACCCACGATCAAAACAAGGGAACCAGTACTTATTGGTGGTACTGGATGTTCTAACGAAGTTCGTGTTATTGAAGCCGATGAGAAGGGCGGAGTCAGTGTCACTCCAAAATTTTTTGGAAGGTTCAGTATTCCTGACTTTTGGGGTGCCATCCACCGTGATCACTGACAATGGAAGTCAATTCACATCGATAAATTTTAAAAAACTGATGGTGAAGTATGGGGTTGACCACTGGCTGAATGCGGTATATCATCCGCAGGCAAATCCGGCCGAACGAGTCAACCGCAGCGCGCTAGCCGCCATTAGAAACTACATCGAAGAAGACCAGCGAAATTGGGATGAGCATATTGATGAAATTGCCAGTGCATTGCGTACGGCGGTCCACGACAGCTCGGGATTTACACCATTTTACGCTGTGTTTGGGAAGGATATGAGGGGTAAGGGTACCACTAATCCTCATCTGATAAACGAGAGAACGCCAAAGCGAGAAAATGGAAAAGATCCGGCTTCCCATATGAAAACTATTCACGAGGCAATTCAGAAGAACCTGGATGCGGCTTACACAAGATACTCGCAGCGCTACAATCTGCGAACACGGGCAAAAACGTTCCAACCCGGTGATTACGTGTTGAAGAAGTCATTCCGGCAATCAAAGGCAGTCGCTAATTACAACTCGAAATTAGATAGTGTATTTGAGAAATGTAGGGTGGTAAGAGCGGTAGGAACTTGTACGTACCTCTTAGAAAATATGGAAGGCAAAGTATTGGGAAGTTCCACGCTAACGATTTGCGGGTATATCGCGAAAAATAATATACACATTGGTAAGGTAAAAACGGGTAGGTGCAGTTAATGGGCCATGGTGGCAGGGTACATCAACGAAGCAACCACGTACACTTGATCAAGATATCAAAATAATACTCACGTAGACGGCGACGAAGCGAAAATTTTCGGTAAAATTATTTACCAAAAATTTTCGTTTCCAACTAAGGGGCGATTGAAACGGGATCTATAAAAAAAAATATCAATCAGGCATAAACGGTTAAGACAGAACCTACAAACCTGTTGTCCGGTTGGTCGATGATACCTCGGTCCTTGAACCCAATCCAGTCCCATCCCTAGGCACTAACCTGTGAAAGATAAACTAGACGGCAAACCACAAGCAAAAATAGGACAAGTCACATACATATAACAGGGAACATATAGGAGATGCATTGGACGGCGTACAGCACATCCCAGACGTTATTACAATAAACATTCACAGCAACAATTATCAAATCAACAGACACTTTGTACATAAACCGATCACATAAACACAAATTCCGTATAAACCAAACACAAGTAACATAAATCACCACACAATACACTAAATGACACGAAACTCTTTGACAACAAATGACACTGATATACGTCAGACAGATGTCAAATGTATTTCGAAGATGGTAACATAGGATTATCGACCGTAGCTGAATCTTGTACCGGACTAAAGATGGCGGGAGGCGCGCGAAGAAGATAACGTTGCCCGATGTACAGTGCGATACAAACAAAAGGTATATAAGGCGATGCGTGTGGCGGGAACGAGGCTTTTTTTTCTTTGTTTTCTTGAGGTGAGTTGGTGCCAAGTGGAATTGTGATATTAAATGAGTGAATGGAATTATGAAAGTGAACAAATGAAAACTAAATAAGAAACTACTAAACTACTAAACTAGAGAAAATAAAATAAAGTGGAACTTGGTTGAGTGGAACCACGTCGTCAGAGTGGTGCACATAGGAGAAAAAGCGAAGAAGGTGTTCGCGCTAAAGCAGAGGATTGCCAAGTGGAACGCGAGCGATCGTGGTGCTTGTCCAACAGACACGTGGAAAACAGGTTAGTGCCATTTTATATTTTCCCTTCCAATTCCATTGTGTAACAAGTTCATACATCAACAGCATAGCCCCCCCAATTGTTACACCCAGCCCGAAGGTCTCTAGCCAACCGAATAGAGCTAGCCACATTCGTGCGCGCAGGCTGGCGCCCAAAATATAAATTTAATTGTCTGCTGATTGGGGAGGCAGAGGAAGAGCAAGGGAAGAGGACGGCACAAAATTAACTCACGTCAGTGTTTGTAATATTTTTATAAATAGTAAAAGAATACAGTGTCCAAAGCATAAATACTGTTTTATTGAAACGCGCACGTCACAAGTTCTGGAGCCTCTCTTGTGTATTGTCATGTATAATGATATGTACAATATCTGTGTTTACAATTATGTATGTATGTTGTTCATAATTGTAAACACTTGATTGCTAGTGTTAGGCTATGGCTCAATAATGCAGAGTTGCATTTAGCTGAACAAAAAACGGAGGTTGTATTGAGTAGCCGAAAAGCGGTACAAACCATTGAGATTCAAGTCGGAAATCAAACGATACGATCGAGTCCATACCTGAAATACCTTGTGGTCATTTTGGATCACAAGCTGAATTTAAGGGAGCACTTGAAGTATGCTGGTGACAAAGTCAAGCGAGTTGGAGCTGGCCTTGCAAGATTGATGCCAAACATTGGTGGACCGAAACAGCCGATAAGGAAACTATTGGCCAGTGTTAACACGTCTATTTTGATATACGCTGCACCGATCTGGGCAAGAGCTACCAGAACACAATCTTACGTCAGAGAAGTTACAACAGATTGCAGGTTGACATCATTACGAATTTGTTATGCATTTTGTACAATATCTGATGAGGCTGTTTGTGTTATAGCGAGCAGGATCACAATCGATTTAGCGGTAAGATAGGCTCAAACACATAGAGCACTAAGACTTGGGGAAAACCAGAACACATGCGAGGACGTTCAAGCATCTAGCATCAGATAATGGCAAGATAGATGGAGGACGTCCATGAACTTTTGCGATGGACTTTTGAGATGATCCCTGATATATTGGACTGGACGACAAGAAAACACGGTGATTTTAATTACCATCTAACTCAGCTGCTATCAGAACATGGTTGTTTTCGGGAGTACTTGTACAAATACAAAGATGTGGATCACTCAAATTACCTCTACTGCGAGGATAGAACGGAATCTGCAGAACATGTTCTGATAGAATGCCAAAATGTCTAGTATAATGGACTAGTACAATACATGGTCTAGTACAATACATGCCAGACGAACGAAGAGCAACCATATCTGTAGCAACGTGACACCAGAGGAATACCCAATGGACCAATCGTGACTTGCATATGCGTGATATTTTAACTCTACCTTGCCCTTCGAAAGAATGCCTTGATTGGTGGTACCGCAGGGATAAAACAGGACAGTACCAGGGATATGGTTATACCCGATAAAAATCCGTTGCCATTTGGAAACACAGGTTCCCAAATGTTTTATTAAAATTTCCATCTTTTTTTTTTTTTTTTATTAATGGATTTTATTAATGGATTTTATTACAACTGAATATAATTCATCTAGTAACTTATCTTTAGTAAATTTGTTAGTTTTTGTTGAGTTTAACCCACTGGTTAGCTCCAAGTGTATTATAAGATTACATTAACCGCCCCAAATCTAAAGGTTTCGTCCTTCGAAGCCTTCTAACTGGATCTGTGTTGGTCATAATATTACGCATATCTGCATTTTGATGTTGACCGAGCCGTTGTGCGTGTTTCTTCGCATGTTTCTTGATTTCTTCGCTAACGTATTCCATCTTTAGATCCTTATGAAGGTTGTCGTTTCTTATGTACCATGGTGCATTCACAATGCTACGTAGAACTTTATTTTGAAAGGTTTGAATTATTTTAACATTGCTCTTCTTGGTACAACCCCACAGTTCTATACCATATGTCCATATAGGTTTCAATATTTGCCGATATAATAGTAGCTTATTATGAACTGTTAGCTCAGATTTTCTCCCTAAGAGCCAGTACATTTTTTGTATTTGATGTTTAGTTCTTCTTTTTTCTTTTTAACGTGCTCTTTCCACTTCAGCTTAGCATCAAGAGTCATGCCTAAGTATTTCGCTGTGTTCGCATGCGGAATTGGATGCTAGTTCAGTAGAACTGGAATACAGTTAACTGTTCTGTTAGTAAAGTTGACATGTATGGATTTCGTTTGATTCAGCTGAATGCGCCATTTCTTTGTCCAATTACTTATTGCATTAGTGGCATTTTGTAATTTACTAGTTGACTCTTCTATACTGTCTCCTACTGCTAGGATTGCTGTATCATCTGCAAACGTTGCAATGTTTGCATCTTTTGTATTTGGAACATCTCTTGTATAAAGTAAATATAGTATTGGTCCCAGAACACTTCCTTGTGGAACTCCAGCCGATATTTGTCTAAGGTCAGAGTATTCATCTTCAAATTTAACTCGAAAATATCGATCAGCTAGATAAGATTTTAATATCTGGTAAAATTGCTTTGGCAGGTCTCGATATAGTTTATATTCTAGTCCTTGGTGCTATACTTTATCGAAGGCTTGTGCAACATCCAAAAAGATAGTTGAACAGATTTTCTTCTTTTCTAGTGAATCTTCAATTATATCGGTAACCCTATGTAATTGGTCTATAGTAGAATGTCTTTCTATAAAGCCAAACTGATGTGGTGGAATTAGTTTCCTTTCCTCTATTACTGGTTTTAGCCTTTTCAGCAATAATTTTTCGAACAACTTCGAAACTATAGGAAGAAGCGAAATAGGCCTGTACGAGGGTTTATTCGATTTTGGAATCATTATCACTTCTGCAACCTTCCATTGGTATGGGACGTATTTTAGTCTGAATGCTGCGTTTATTAGTTGAAGCAGTTTTCGTAAGCCCTTTTCGGGAAGTTCTTTTACTATTTGACCTGAAATTAGGTCATAACCAGGACATTTTTTTGAACTGAAGTTGTTAATAATTTCATATTTTAGCTCTTGTAATGTTACTGGTTTGATGATTAGGTTATCCACTTTTCTAACTGGGTTTATATTTTCTTTCGCTAATTGCCTTGGAAGGGGCTGGAATGTGTTTTCGAGGTGGGCTGCAAACAAGACAGCCTTCTCCTTAGCACTTCTTGCCCAAGATCCATCGTTCTTTTTGATAGGAGGTATCTGCTTATTTGGTCGTTTAAGTCCTTTCGTTGCTTTCCAAAGTGAATAGTCAGTGTCTTTTTGGCTGGAAAGACCAGTTAGATATTCACTTATCGAATTGTTTTTAATTTCTTTGATTAACTGCTTTAATTTGTTGCTTAAATAATTAAGTCTCGATTTACTTTGTGGTGCTCGATTCCGCTGCCAAATTTTTCGAGCTTTCCGCTTTTCACTAACCAAATCTCTCACTTCCAATGAATAGTTGTTTTTCTTTGGCACTTTATATTGACTAATGGGCGTACTCTGCCACGCTGCTTGAATTATATTATTATTTAATATTTCTACTTGATCATCGAGTTGTGTCGGAGTTTTAATTGGTACTTGTAAAACCGCACTGTTTTCTACTAGCTTCCGGAAAACATCCCAATTTGTTCTCTTGTTTGTTGGCTTAGGCAAATTCACTTTATTGATTATGGTTGCACTCATTGTCATAATAACAGGTGTGTGATCTGACCATATTCCTTCACTGTTTTCTATCACTACATAGTTTTCTGATGTTCCTTTTGTTACAAAGAAGTCTATTAAATCTGGGATTTTGTTTTTATCTGTGGGCCAGTATGTTGGTTTACCCCCAGAATAAAACTCGCAGTTTAATTCTTGTCCTGCCGCATATAGATTTTTACCCTTACGTGTTGACAGTCTCGATCTCCAGTACGTATTCTTAGCATTAAAGTCCCCTCCAATTATGAAGTTGACTCCAAGCGATTTAAATAACGCGATATAATTTTCTTTAGCCAATTGATATCGCGTTGGGCAGTATATAGATGAAATGCTATACTCCTTTTCATTATTGAGTCGAATTTTAATGGTTGATACTTGCATATTTTCCTTTTCTATTTTTACTCCTTCGTAGTGTTTGATATTTTCTTTAACGAAAATAGTTGATCCTCCTCTCGCTTTTCCTGATGGGTGGATAGCATGGTAGCAGTGATATCCACGAATTTTTACGTACGATACATTTGTGAAATGGGTTTCCGATATTAGACATATGTCTATCTTATCCATGTTTAAGAAAATTTCTAGCTCCGGAATTTGTGGCAATAGGCTATTTGCATTCCAGTTGGCAATTCTTAATGTTTTACTACTATTCATACTAGTAAATCATAGAAGTGAACTCATTCACTGCTTCTTGTTTATTTAGTCGCTTATGTACGGCTTTTAGGCTTCTTTCTTGTTTTGCAATTCGCATGTTCAAAGCTTCTATACTCCGTAGTATTTTTTCAAGAATTGAAGATTCTTGTTTTTCCTTAATACAAAGTGGCTCTTGTTGCTGGACTATCTGTGAGTATCCCACTACTGTACTAGCTTGTGATTGAGCTTTCATTGAGTTTTTCGATGATATTTCGTTAACTGGCATCTCACGGTTTTGCTTAAACTGAAGTTTTTTATTTCTCAGTTTTTGCAGTTCTTTAGCTATCTCGCATCCTCTATAATTTGCTGGATGATCTCCTTTACAGTTTACACATTTAGGAGTAGTTGTTTTTCCTAGTAGGCAGGCTTGCGCTAGATGTTTTCCAGAACATTTTACACATCTTGGCTCTCGATTACAATATTTCTGGGTGTGATTAAAACCTTGGCATTTTTTACATTGGGGTATTAATCCAGTGGCCTTGATCACTTTCCTTCTTTTCTTTTTTGATGATGTTTGCGGCGTCTTCTATTTTCAGCCCCTTACACTTTAAGTCGTCTAATATATCTTCTATTTTACAAGTAGGATGTAGACCTCTTGCCATTACTTTGATCGGGCAGTCATTTTTGTTTTCATAAGTGTACCATTCTTTACCTTCCTCAGTAAGCTTCGTGGCTAATGCTCTATATGTGTCAACGTCTGTTGTGTTGATTTTCCATATATTGTTATTTAGTGACACTACCCTGAATTCTTTGTCAGTAATCGATTTCATAAGATCCTGAACAGCGCCATATTCAGTAATTCCCATTATATTGACTGGAGGTGGTGCCTTATCCTTGGGTTTGGCTGACTTAGCCTCTAGTTCCGTTGATTTTATATTTTTAGATTTTGTAGACTGGTCTGAAGCTACAATTTCTGGCGAAAATTCAACTTTTCTTTTTTTAGAGGGTCTATTTCTTTTATTCTTTTTAAGGATCCAGTCTGTTTCCTCGCGTAATTCGTCTTCATCAGTGAAGAATTCTGCGGCTGGCTGGTCCTGTATTTCCTTAACTTGAAGGGCCTGTTTCAGCATTTCGTTTTCATTTTTAAGAATGTTGATCTCTTTACTAAGTTGAGAAGTCAACTTTTCTATTTTGCTTAATTGCTTACGAAGTTCTTCGTTTTCTTTTTCATAGCTATTAATTGAGGATGTTGGGGATCTCGTTAATTTGGAGCTGCGTCCAAATGGTTTTTCATTATTTGACTTTGTCAAATCATTGCGGTCGTAGGATTTCGACGACTGGGAGCCCGCTTCCACACTCTTCCAAATCGCCGGCACTGGGGGTCCGAATCCCTGCACCATAGTATTTCCTTCTTCCTTATTGTCCATATTGGTTTTTTGTCAGGTATCCTTCCTCTAGCATTTTTAGACCTACTGCCAGGTACTAAAAGCAGCCGCTCCTAACCTGGAGAACAGACGCTGACCAAGAAACCGCCCAATGTGAGTCCGTCGCGCTTGGATATTTTACTTCACTTAAGGTTATACTGCTCTGATTTTATTTTTAGCAAAATGCACTCGTTGCAATAAAAACAATATAAAACACAACAACAAATTTAATATATTGTTAATTATATTGTATATAATTTCGCACTTGTATATAATTGGATAAGATCATGGTTCGTAAGATCTTTTGTATTTATCACTGTTGCACTCACAAGTTAACACGTGTTCACAGCAATTTTTATCGATTAGAATGTTTGTTCTACTATTTTATTTTAATTATTTAATTCATCGCACATATTAACTAGTTCCATTCTATAACAGAGCTTGTACACCTTATGGATCTTTTTTGATACAAAAAAAAAACACACGCACACACACTTGTGAAGGCTTCATTCCTTATGTGAAATTTAATTTTGTGCTGTCCTTTCCTTGATGATTTCTCTTAGTTTTTTATATTCGGTGCTATATACCTATAATATCAATGCATACAATTAAACTTTCCACATTGCTGGTTTTACTATTTGATAGTTTTTATAATACTTTCATATTTGCATCTTGTTTGAAGTTTAAATTAGGTTTATTGCTGCAATACTAATAAGGTTTTTTTTTTTTTTTTTATTTATTTATTTTTTTTTTTATTCTATGCTATCTCTTTTGGGGCTGAAGGCTCTCCCAGCTCTTTCGCGGTTCACTTATTTACGTCCTACTTTACGCCTAATAAGGTTTTAATGTAGTATAAGGTTAAGGTATAAGGTATAAGGTTTTAATTGGCTAATGTGTTGAATATTTGATTTAGCATATGTTGCATATGTTTTCTGGGTCATGATTAGATGCAGGTATTCTAAATCTGACACACAAAATCATTTTAAGAACAAGATCTTTGAATATCTTATTTATCAGTTTTAGTAAAACTATAGTGATTTTTTCGACATTTCAATTCAAATATTTATTTACTTTTTTGATAGTATATCCCAATTACAACAGCAAGATCTTGAAGAATGCTGTTGACATTCTCCTCACGATAAATGCACATAGGTTTACGATTAATGCGCATAGGTTTACTGCGCATAGGTGAAGCTGCCGAAACATCGAACTGAAGGTGCAAAGCGCGAATTTATTTATCGAATATCTAAGAAGTGGAAGTTTATTTATTCGTTGGCCAGTTTTCAGTTTCCGTTGGATTATAAAATGCAGCTATCAACATTTTCTTGAAAGATCGCGCGTTGAGGGCAGGAGCTCTAACAGTTACAAGGATCTAGGGCAGTCTAAAAGTCCGCTCTACACCAAATTAAAATTATACGTAAAAACGAAACGTGGTAAGCCGGAGATGAATAAATAATTAGGAAGATTTTTCTATATTTTTAATTTAGCTTTGATTTTATTAATTTTAAATTCATTAATTAGAGATTTAGATTCAACCGGTTCTAATTTGATTTTTTCCTTATTTTCATCGACTATTATAGTCATTCTGCTGCTTCATACTTGTCGTCGCTTCCGGGTCCTCGTTCGTTAGAACGGGTGGGTAAAGTGACCTAGGTGTGGGGCGGGTCACGCTAAATGACGGTAGATGGGCTGGTTTACGGTGTTACGCGACCCGTGCCAACAAACCACCAGACTGGGGGCCCATTTGACAAAGCCCAGTCGCAAACGTAGCCCTCTGGCACTGGCGACCCCCAGTTGTAAGCAGCCTTACCTGCGTACACGGATCTCTGCGTAGGTGGACCATATATTTCTCCGAGACACGTGGGAACAACATGGAATCCAAAAAAACCAACAACAAAACCGAGACCGGCACTCTCCAAAGGCCGGAAACAATAAGTGAGAGCTCAAACCGTCAAGGTGAGGCTCCCTCAAAAACTTCAGGGGGTAGCAAATTCAAGGCATCTAAGCCATGGACGAGCGGAACTCAGGAGAAATTAAGGGCTGCTGTGGGAGGTTCGACTAACGTCAACCAATCAAGGCAGCACTATAGGAATAGACGCGCAGCGTTTAGGGTTTTGGACAGGTGGGCCGCAACCCCTAAGGGGCAACTTACGGCTGAACAAAAAGAACCCGTGCATGGGCCAAAAAAAACGGTCGACAGCGACAAATCAGAGAGGGACCATGTGTCGAAAAGACAGCGGTCCTAGGATGAGCTGGAGCTCGTCAACACGAAAAGGCCCAAAATGCAGGCGGAAAGGGTAACTCCTCACAAGGTTTTGTCTCCTAATAAGGCTAAACCAAAATCCTTCAGGGATATTGTGAAGGAGCGTATGTTAGTACTAGCCGTCATTGACAAGAGTCATGAAGATGGGAGCATCACTATGGGAAAATGGAGCTTGGTGTATAAATAAATATTTATTTACTTTTTTGATAGTATATCCCAATTACAACAGCAAGATCTTGAAGAATGCTGTTGACATTCTCCTCACGATAAATGCACATAGGTTTACGATTAATGCGCATAGGTTTACTGCGCATAGGTGAAGCTGCCGAAACATCGAACTGAAGGTGCAAAGCGCGAATTTATTTATCGAATATCTAAGAAGTGGAAGTTTATTTATTCGTTGGCCAGTTTTCAGTTTCCGTTGAATTATAAAATGCAGCTATCAACATTTTCTTGAAAGATCGCGCGTTGAGGGCAGGAGCTCTAACAGTTACAAGGATCTAGGGCAGTCTAAAAGTCCGCTCTACACCAAATTAAAATTATACGTAAAAACGAAACGTGGTAAGCCGGAGATGAATAAATAATTAGGAAGATTTTTCTATATTTTTAATTTAGCTTTGATTTTATTAATTTTAAATTCATTAATTAGAGATTTAGATTCAACCGGTTCTAATTTGATTTTTTCCTTATTTTCATCGACTATTATAGTCATTCTGCTGCTTCATACTTGTCGTCGCTTCCGGGTCCTCGTTCGTTAGAACGGGTGGGTAAAGTGACCTAGGTGTGGGGCGGGTCACGCTAAATGACGGTAGATGGGCTGGTTAACGGTGTTACGCGACCCGTGCCAACAAACCACCAGACTGGGGGCCCATTTGACAAAGCCCAGTCGCAAACGTAGCCCTCTGGCACTGGCGACCCCCAGTTGTAAGCAGCCTTACCTGCGTACACGGATCTCTGCGCAGGTGGACCATATATTTCTCCGAGACACGTGGGAACAACATGGAATCCAAAAAAACCAACAACAAAACCGAGACCGGCACTCTCCAAAGGCCGGAAACAATAAGTGAGAGCTCAAACCGTCAAGGTGAGGCTCCCTCAAAAACTTCAGGGGGTAGCAAATTCAAGGCATCTAAGCCATGGACGAGCGGAACTCAGGAGAAATTAAGGGCTGCTGTGGGAGGTTCGACTAACGTCAACCAATCAAGGCAGCACTATAGGAATAGACGCGCAGCGTTTAGGGTTTTGGACAGGTGGGCCGCAACCCCTAAGGGGCAACTTACGGCTGAACAAAAAGAACCCGTGCATGGGCCAAAAAAAACGGTCGACAGCGACAAATCAGAGAGGGACCATGTGTCGAAAAGACAGCGGTCCTAGGATGAGCTGGAGCTCGTCAACACGAAAAGGCCCAAAATGCAGGCGGAAAGGGTAACTCCTCACAAGGTTTTGTCTCCTAATAAGGCTAAACCAAAATCCTTCAGGGATATTGTGAAGGAGCGTATGTTAGTGCTAGCCGTCATTGACAAGAGTCATGAAGATGGGAGCATCACTATGGGAAAATGGAGCTTGGTGTATAATGCACTAAACTCCGGTTTCCTAAGGGTCCTGAGAGAAAATCCAGGGCCCCCTCCATTCTGCAGAGATGCGGGCTGGCATCAAGGGCGCGTTAAACTTATAGCGTGCTCTGATGCCAGATCAGTGGAGCTCTATAAAAAGGCTGTAGCGGAGGTAGGGGAGGTGTGGCAAGGCGCGAAGCTGGCGGCTGTAAGCAGGGAAGAAATTCCTAGCAGGCCAAGAGCACGCGTCTGACTACCAACCGAACCGGCTAGCCCAGAATAGATTTTAGAGCTAATTAGAATTAGCAACCCTAATCTTCCGACAGGAAACTGGAAGATCGTACGGCAAGAGGATGCAAAGGGGGGCTCCAGATTATCAACTATGATAATCAATACGGAGTCCCTGGCGCCGCTTGCCGCGACTAAGGGAGTAATCGACTTCGGTTTCGGGTCGATTACTCTCAAAGTCTACAAAAAAGACGAGGCTGAAACACGAGGGGACGACAGCCCGTCCACAACTGATGTAGTTGCACTTGAAGAAGAGACAGCCCAACCAATGGAGCTCTCCGAGGTGACCGCACTTGGAAAGGAGATGGGCAGTCGACTGTCCCTGGTGTCAGACGAAGAAGACCTATCGGACTCAAGGGACGGGAGGACTGCAAACATCGGAGAAACCAGTTCCATGAGGGGAGAGAACGGAGACACCGGCGACTCCAATGGAAACGAAAGACAATAGCCTGCGGTAGCGGGGAGTGAAATAGGTAAGTAGGCTCAACTTGATTTATGCTAAATTTAATAGAAATTAACCTACACCATTCAAAGGCGGCGTCGGCCGCCTTACTCCTCAGACTGACTAGATCAGAGGAGGACGTGGTCCTTATTCAAGAACCTTGGATAAACACCAACAGGATCTGTGGCCTTAAAATGAAGGGGTATAACTTATTATACTCAAGAAATTCGGGGAATATCAGATCCTGCATTCTTGGAAAAAATAATTTAAATATGTTCCTTCTTCCTCAATACAGCAATGGTGACGTAACTGCGGTCAGCCTAGAGGTTGGTGGCAGTATAATTCTCAGCCTATTTGGACCGGGACAAACAGGTTCCGCTGGATAACCTGGGGGACCTGGTCCTCGAAGCGTAAAGGAAGAAGATTGGGATGCTCCTTGGATGTGATGCAAATGCGCACCACGCAATCTGGGGAAGCACTGATATCAATGAGAGAGGTGAGTTACTTTTTGATTACATTTTAAATAACAACCTCATGGTGTGTAATATTGGGAAAGAACCCACTTTTATTACTAAAAATCGGCAGGAGGTTCTAGACGTAACCTTTGCCTCAGAAAAACTGTACCCTATGGTCAGGAAATGGAGAGTGGCGAAAGAACACTCCTTCTCTGACCATCGTTACATAACATTTAGTCTAAACGTTTCCCCTGCAACCCAGAAACCTTTCAGGAATCCCAGAGAGACAAACTGGAACAAGTATGGGGAAACGCTTACAAGACAACTATTACCAGAGATCCCTGAGCCACCAGCGACAGTGGAGGAACTGAACGGCATAGTGGACACTTTCACAAATGCCTGCAATCGGTCCTTCAACGCTGCTTGCCCAATAGTTAAGCCCAGTGGTAAGCAAAAACCGGCATGGTGGTCCAAGGAATTGGGGACCTACCGGAAGGCGTGTAGGACAGCATTTAATAGAGCCAAAAGTACGAGAGAGGCTCAGGACTGGGACTCCTACAAGGAGGACCTCAAAGTATACAAAAAAGAATTAAGGAAGGCACAGAGGAGATCATGGAGACTCTTCTGCGACAAAATGGAAAAAGTCTCCGAAACCTCTCGTCTTAGGAAGATTTTGTCTTCCAATCCTACCAGTCCCAGTTATTTAATTAAACTGGATGGCTCCTGGACTGCTTCTAGTGAGGAATCCTTGGAACTTCTCATCGAATCCCACTTTCCAGGAAGCTTCGATGTATCGATAGGGACTATTACTCATCAAGAAGCACACTCACTGCGCATAGAAGATATCGTAACCAAAGAACGAATCCTATGGGCAATTGAAGGGTTCAAACCCTATAAATCGGCTGGTCCTGACCGAATTATTCCCGCGGAGATTCACAACAATTCGAGGATTATTCTCCCCTGGTTGGAGGTAATCTTCAAAGGGTGTTTAAAACTAGTCTGTACGCCACGGGAGTGGATGGAGGTCAGAGTGATTTTTATTCCGAAAGCGGGTAAAGGCTCACAGGGCTACCCAAAAGACTTAAGACCAATAACTCTATCATCCTTTCTATTGAAAACCTTGGAAAGGCTGATAGATATCTACATACGCTCAAAAATAAGACCCAGTGACTGGGCTCAGACTCAGCACGCTTACTGTAAAGGGAAGTCTGTGGACACAGCTCTGCATGCCCTGGTAAGTACAATTGAGAAATCATTATTCTCGCAAGAGTTTTGTATGGTGGCGTTTCTTGACATTGAGGGTGCCTTTAACAATGTAAGGAAGGGTTACCCTATAAGTGGGTTAATCAATCACATGCTTGGGTGCAGGATGATTAACTCAGAGCTGGGGGAATCCACCATCAGGAGACGGGCGACTAGGGGAACCCCGCAGAGAGGTGTCCTGTCTTCTCTCCTCTGGAACATAGCAATCAATGAGCTGCTATTAAAGCTGGAGAGAGAAGGGATCGGAGTGATTGCTTATGCAGATGATAAAGCGATAGCTGTCTCTGGGAAATACATAAGCACGGTGGCGGAGGTAATTCAAAATGCCATCCTAATCATTACGAAGTGGGCCATCAGATGTGGACTGGCAATTAGCGCGTCCAAAACTGAATTGGTACTATTCATTAGGAAATATAAAATCCTTGTAGAAGATCCACCTCTACTAAATGGCAACAGACTGGCTTTTACGGACAAGGCAAGATTGCTAGGCGTAATCTTGGACAGTAAGCTTAGCTGGAAGCTCAACATTCTAGAAAGAGTAAACAAGGCCAATATAGCATTGTACTCGAGTAGGGACGCCATCGGAAAAAAGATGGGGTCTGACGCCGGAGCTGGTACACTGGCTATTCACTTCCGTAGTAAGACCTGTACTTATGTATGGAGTGAGCGCGTGGTGGCCAGCTCTCGATAAAGTAACATATAGGAAAAGGATTGAGAAGGTGCAAAGAACGACCTGCATGCTTATAAGCGGGGCACTGAGGACAACACCTACAAGTGCCCTAGAGGTCTTGTTTCACCTTCTCCCCGTGGACATTTATGGTAAGCGGATTGCGGCGATTACGGCCACTCGACTATCAGCCATATCTCAGTGGAAATGTCTTCAGACAGGACACTCGACGATAGTCAGATCGCTGAGGAAAGAACTGGCGAATCTAGACTATGTTACAGCGACTCTTTGCTTCGAGAAAAGGTACCGTACAACCTGCCCCTCAAGAGAATATTGGGCGAGCGGGTTGGCAGCTGAAACGGAAGCATTGCAGTTCTTTACGGATGGCTCCAAGCTACACGGTAAAGTAGGAGCTGGAGTCTTCTGTCATAAATTAGAGGTAGATATAGCAGTTCGCCTCCCTGATCACTGCAGTGTGTACCAGGCAGAGGTGATAGCGATTGAGGAGGTCCTGAACTGGTTGAGACATAATGTGGTATCCTCGACAGATATCGCAATTTATGTGGACAGTCAGGCGGCAATCAAGTCGCTGGTTTCTGTTTCTCTAACGTCTAGAGTGGCGTTGGGTTGTCGCTCGTCTCTAAATGAGATGAGTGAGCATTTCAACATGCAGGTAGTCTGGGTTCCTGGCCACTCAGACATCATGGGAAACTGCAGGGCGGACGAACTAGCGAGGCACGGTACAACTCTCCAACTGCTACCGGAAAGGGCAAAGTTGGGAAGACCCATTAACGCATTTAAGACTGTGCTTAAAAAAGAGGCGGAAGCCTCAACGAACAATAGGTGGATGAACACCCTCTCATGTAGAGTTGCAAGACAAGTCTGGCCAAAGCTGAACTTGAAACGCTCAAAAGCACTTATCTCTCTACGAATACGTGAACTTAAAACGATCGTGGGGATACTCACAGGACACTGCCTTCTTGGAGAACATGCGAGGAGGCTGGGTCTGGAAGTAAATGACTTTTGCAGAAGCTGTAGGGACGAGGAGGAGGAAGAGACGGTAGTCCACCTCCTATGCTCGTGTCCGGCTTTGGCACACAAAAGACATGAATATTTGGGTAAGTTTATATTGGACTGCCTTTCTAATCTCGAAAACTGTAATGTGCGAGACTTATTACGCTACGTAAGCAGCTCAAACTGGTTCTCATAGGGGTAAAAGGGGAGTAAAATCCTGTGGTATCACAACGGACCGTCGTCGGTCTAAGTGTGTTGTAGCAGCCACTCAACCTAACCTAACCTAACCTATAGTCATTCTGCTATTCAAGTTTTTTGGATGATAATTGTCAAGAATTTTCAACATTAATCGATATTATTCGGTCAGGCGTTTAACGTTTTATTAATATTGATTAAAGGTCACTGAATAGTTTTCTAGTCATCACATTTCCAAAATACAAATTCATTTTGAACTAGTTTCACCAAGTCATCGAAACTCTCAACACAGAGCGAATTTTGATTAAAATCTCAAAAGAAAATTTTGTATTTGTATACATTTTGTTTTTATTAATCTCTACTAGGTCGAATTTGATAATTTAACGGTTTCTATCGATAGAGACCTATAAGTTTACTACTATCTATATTTTAAAAGGGATAACATGCAGACCTATTTTTTCTCATTTTATTGTAGACATCAGGTCTTTATTATGAATAAAGAAAGCTGAACAAGTTCGGACAAAATGTTTAAGTTTTTCCCGTAAACTGATAAAACCAGATCATTTGCGTTACTCTGCTTTTCAGATCGAGATTTTTGTAGAGTAACAAGCAGTTCATCAGTAACTAAAGCCACATCAAAGATGAATGCTTCACACACTGAAACTAAGACTGAAAATTAATTTAGCTCAAATAACAATTCTTGATTTGAGTATAAATTCGATCCACTTGACTATTCTGCCATTAATATCAAGGGATCTTTCGCTTCTAGTAACAAATTCGTGTACTGTAGTTTCACAAGATCTACCAGTTTTGTAGGTATGTTAGTGAATGGTGATCTGAATAAAATATATCTCTTATGAATCTATCAATAATTGTTTCAAGAACTTTCAGGAAAAGTGATGGCAGACTTATACGTCGATACACATGAGGAAAACCATAAACAGTAATATTACTAACAGCAATACATGATATGGAGTACACGATCAAAAGAGAAAGCTCGGGAATGCAAAAATATTTGTTTTTATTATTTTGGTCAGTTATAACGAGACACGTGGTTTCTCTGTGAGTATTTATAACTTTGATAAGTTCAACCGTTTGGATAGATGTCCTTTTGTGAACAATATGAATGTGGATTTTTTAGTGACAAGGCTGTTTGTTATTTGGTTAAATAACTAATTAAAACTGTTGGGGTACAGTCGAAATTGGTGAAAATGCCCGCTGTTCGGTCGTTCAACGACTGTACGTATGTTCCTAAGTTGTTGATAGCTGTTGTTGAATGCTGATACAATCACCTCTAATATTGTAATAAGTTGATGAATGTATGTTCGAATATTTGTATAAGCAAAGATTATTTTACATAAAGATGACTCAACCAAAGCAAAAATTTACAATATGAACGATATTGTTTTGTTTTACTATAGAACAGGGGAACCCATCACTATGTAGCGGAACCCAGAATAATAATTTTTGTATTTTAAAATGTTACTCTGATTGAACTATCTTTTTAGTATATAATAATCTTTGGTATAAGGCAATAAAACAATAAAACTAATTTAATAATCTGCAGTTTTTAATTTAATTAATTGTTTGACCTCTATGTTGTACAGGTTGTGAAGGAATGAACGAGTTTTATTTATTTTATCAATAGAAAAAGAATAACCGGTTTTATCAAAATTTGATAGGGAAATTATTGCCAGAGGTTTAACTATGATTGGTTGATTCTCCACCTTGAAAAGGTTGATATTGTGTAGTAGATGGCGTTCAATATAGTATGAAGCTACATTATTGTTGTTCAATCCCACTCAAGATGACGTTGTAAGTTTGGAGATTGAGTTTTTCTAGGCAACTGGACATACACCCCCGTTGAACCAGCTGGTTCAAAATGATCTTCACAACTGCGCAACTGTTGTTTACGACCTGATGAATTTAATGCTAATGAGTTCGGTGTAGTGATTTGGTGAAATGATGTTGTTGTGGATTTGGAGTTTAATGTAATTCATCATTGCTGTCTTCAGAGACTGGTAGAACACAAAGTTTGTGTATTGGTCGTCTTATTTCGGTGTTTTTATACTTAAGTGTTACCACTCTGACTATACCATCAGAGCCAGGATGGAGATGCTGAACCCTTGCTATTGGCCACTGGTTGACTGGTACGTTTTGATCCTTAATTAATACCATGTCGTCGATTTGAATCAGTGGTTTTCAGTGGTGCGCCATTTAGACCTCTGTTGTAACGAAGTAAGATATTCGGTATATCAACGTTTACAGAAATGTTGGCTAATCTGTTGGACAAGCTGTCATCTCGATAAATGTGAAACATTGAAATGGGTGATGTCCATTTCGGGTATCTTCGATGATGAATGACCAATCAGAAAGTGAGATGGTTAGTGGATCTACTTCAGTGTTGTTGATGGTACATAATGGACGCGAGTTTAAGATGCTCTCTATCCCGGCTAATAGAGTATTCATTTCTTCGAGTGTAAGGATGTGTTTTCCAATAACTCTTTTCAGGTGAAATTTTTTCGATTTTATTGAAATGTGGAGAATGAGGAGGGATGAAGGTCCAAGTTATTCGATTACTAGAAATATAATTTGTAATATTATTTGAATTCTTAATCAATTTTTGGAATTCTTGTAGTTTTTTCTCGGCACCAATAAAATTGGCACCATTTTCACTTAATAATTCACGACACACTCCTCGTCTTGCGGTGAACCTCTTTAGAGCACTTAAGAACGAGTCGCTTTACAAATCGCTGACTAACTCTTAATGGACCGCATTAGTACTTAAGCAAATAAATTGGCACATATACGTCTTGTAAACTTTCTGCCCTCGTCCTTTTGCTGAATGAATTAGTATCGGGCCAGCATAATCTACACCTGTCGTTAGAAATGGTCGTATTAGTTCCACACGTGTACTGGGCAAGTTTCTCATAAGTTGCTGTTGACATTGGGCTTTAAGTTTAACGCAGGTGACGCAGTTTTTGATGACTTTTTTGCCTTTGTTTTCCCATTTGGTATCCAAAACTCCTGACGAGATATGGATATAAGCAAAGTTGGACCAGCATGCTTATTTGCCAAATGGATATCTCGAAGTATTAGGTAAGCTATTTTGGATTTAAAGTGAATAATTATTGGGTGTTTGGTTGAATATGGTGCTAAGCTGTTGTGTAATCTTCTGCCAACTCGTAGAGTCCTCTAGTCATCCAGGAATGGGTCTAAAGATTTAAGAGCACTACCTTTATTGACTTCTTCTTTCGACTGTAGGGAATGTATGTCATGTTGAAAGTACTAACGTTGCTCGTACTGGCAAATTGAATTTACAACTTGAAAAGGTTCCTCACGTTTGAGATGAATACAACTGAAGTACCCTTTGGTTTTGACGCATTACCAATGAAGCGCACAAGTTAACTCTTTGCAACCTTGAAAATGATGAGTACCTACTCAACATTGTTTCATACCATTCATTGTTCTCGGTACAAATGAAGGAAAAGATAAATCTCCTGTACGATTCCTCTTCGTGGTTACCATAGGTCTCCAGTTAAGCAGGCCATGCTTCAGATGATCAGTGCAGCCAGGTTGGTCCATTCCACCACAAGTGATGTTTTTGTACAATCCAGAACTATCTGTGAATCAGTCCAGGTGAAGGATTGTCTTATTTTCACGTTTGAATAGCATTTGACAGTTCTAATGAGGCCTGTCAATAAAACTGCTGCACACAGTTTAATCCGAGGTAGTGACAGCTGTTTGATTGGTGCTACCTTGGTTTTGGACGATATAAGTTGCAACGAGATTTATCCTTCGTCATTGATTACTCTGAAATAAATAACTGCTGCATAAGCAGACTGACTAGCATTGCAAAAGCCATGAATGTCGACCGTAAAAGTGGGTGACAGTGCCAAGAAATCCATGAATGCTTATTTTATTGACATCTTTTAGATTATTTTTTATTTTTCTCCAAATGTTCAGCTTATCTAGTGGGAGTGGATCATCCCATCCAAGATTGTCTCCCCAAAGCATCTGTGAAAAGATTTTAAATGTTATTATTATTATTATGCGGTATTTTTTTTTGACCGCCCAGGTGGCGCAGTGGTTAAAGCTGCGGCAGTTGGAGCGGGAGGTACCGGGTTCGAATCCGATTCGAGGCAGGATGCAAAATGGGGTTTTCACATTCGATCGTTTGGGCGGTGCGATCGGTGGTGAAAAATAAAACATAATCTGGATCCTCTGTCGTGTTTAGAATCCTTGGGCCGACCCATCTTCCATATCAGTACTATAGGACTGACATGGAGCTATGCAATGTGCAGATGGCTCTACGGAAAGACTCGGACCTATAGCCGTATATAGTGGTATCACAACGGATCAAATTTGGTCTAAGTGTGCGATAGCAGCCACATCAACTTAACTTTTTTTTACTATGCGGTTTTATTATTAAAAGACATGTGTTTAATTTCAAATAAAAAAAAGAATTTTATGATTTAAAAGACACGTGTTTAATTTCAAAAATTATTATTTATATTAAATTGTTTAGTTTAATTTAAATTTGAGATTGTAATTTTTACAATGTGTGATTTTATTATTTAAAGATTGTAAAATTAGGATGTGGTTATAAAATTATTAAGGAAGGCGACAGTAAACAATTGGATAATGTTCTATTGCCAGATGTTTGGTTTCTTGATGAGAAACACAACAAGAGCGTAAACATAAAACTATCATTTTTTTTATTCCAATTTATTCCTAGGACCTTATTGTATTCTGTGTGTGATTGAGCATGTTCTTGGATGAGTTTGTGGTGTGTGTCTCGTTGGTCAGCAATAGTGTTAGATACAATTGTAGGGCTGTTAGATTTCCACTTTCTCAATTGGAAACCGTAGTTAGACAATATTTCTGTTTCATCTTCGTTATCGCCTCCTGTCATTATATCATCTACGTAAATATCCTTATCGATCACATTAGCGACATGAGGTGAGGTGCTTCGAGTTTCTTCAGCCATTTGTTTTATGGCTCGAGTGGCAAGAAATGGAGCTGAAGCTAAGCCGTATGTTACTGTTGTTAAACGAAAATGACGGATTGGTTGAGAAGGATCTGATCGCCAAACTATTCGTTGATATTGTGAATCACCGTATGAAATGCAAACTTGACAGTACATTTTTTCAATGTCCGTCGAGAATACAAATTTATACTCCCTAAAACGAAGAATTATGGTATTCAAACTCGATTGTACATTAGGACCGACAGCTAAACAATCATTAAGTGATTTCGATCTGCTTGGCTTTGCTGATCAATCGAAGACAACTCTTACCTTGCTGGTTGAACTGGTTATTTTAAGTACACCATGGTGAGGGAGATAAAAATGGTTTTCATCTGGTTTTGGAGGTGGTACTTCTACCATGTGTTGCAAGTCTTTATTCACCATGTGTTGCAAGTCTTCATTTCATGAAATCTTGGTATAACTTTGCGAAACTGGGATCGCGGGTAAGTCGTCTTTCTACTCCTCGGAGTCGTTGTAACGCACATGGCAAAGAATCACCTTTACAAGTTGGTGATTGTTTAAAAGTAAGTTGAACAACAAATCGACCTTGAGGGTCACGTTCTAAATTCTGCGTGAAGTGGTTTTTACAAAACGTTTCTTCTGGAGAAAAAACATTTTTTGTTCGTCAAATGATTCGACTTCCCAAAATCTTCGTAAACACTGGTCAATACTAATCAAACTTTCTTGTGTGTTCGCGGTCGCAACGTTTTCTGCTAGTGGTTCTTCCTGAAACAATCAATTCTGCTAGTGGTTCTTCCTTAAACAATCCATCCGAATACAGTATTTTGTAGAGTTAATTCTTCTGACCTGGTTTTGATTTGACCATCTCTGAGAAGTTGGAAAAAGTGATCAGCAGCAATAAGTACGTCGATACATTTGCTTTTGTAAAACTCTGGATCAGCAAGATTGATTTCGGAGTAGAATTGTTCATCGATAACCAGATTTTGTGGTGGTAGTTGGCTAGTAATTTTGACAGATTAGATTCATGTTGAAGCATGATGTTAACAGTTACCCATCCTTTGGAAATTCTTGGTTTTGATTTTCCAATTCCACTTATGGAAATGGGACCATTAATTTTTTTCAAACCAAGTCATTGCACACATGATTCTGTGATAAATCTTCTGAGATGACATCCCTGTTGATGAAGTTGATGGAGATTGGTTCTCTGGATCATCGGCAGTTGCATATTGATGTAACATCGTACTGTCTTTCACATCACATTTCTGGCATCGGTGTTTCGACGGTCATTTAAAAATAGGGTGGTTGACACTGATGCAATTGAAGCATCGGTTGGTCTTCCTCGCAAATTATTTTCGTTGAATTGCGCCCATTGAATAAAAGTCATTGCACTGAAACATTGAATGGTCTGTCTTCTGGCATACAGCGCATTCAAATTTCGGCCTTAATTTGGGTGCGTTACTATGTGACGTAACATGACCTCGAACTTCGGGTTTTGGGACTACACGTCTGGCAACTGGTACTAGCGACTCAAGTGTATCTATTCGTCGACTTAAAAATTTTAGGAACTCGGAAAACTGTGGATTTATCATATCTGCCGAATTTTCAGACCAGAGACCTTTTGACTTATCATCTAGGTTTTGTGTCAAAATGAAAATTAGCCATGGATCTCTGGTTTCGGCTGTTTCTCCAAGTGCCTTTAGTCCCCGAATTACTTCATCTGAGGTGTCCATTAACTTTTGACTTGGGTTACCTACGAACTGTGTCCTGCTGGTTGATCTACAAATGTACGATTAAATGAGTTAATTATATGCATTTTCCTATCGTAGCGTTCCTTTAATTTGGTTGAAGTTTCAATGTAGTTTCCTTCCGTGATGGCAATATGTCGAAGTAGGACAGCAGCACCTTCGCGAAGCAGTTCTTTTACATATTGAACTTTTTGCACCGCATTAAGGCTTGGTGACTCATGTATTGTCGAGGTGTATAGGTCATAGAAAGACTGCCATTCCGAGTATTCACCAGAAAATGATGGTTTTGTGAATTTTCAGAAGTTTCACTTGGCTGTGGTCTCCATTCCCAAATTTTTTGGATTGATTTTTTAAATATTGTTTAAATATTGAACTTTAAAAATTCAATCCTAAATATATAACCACAAGACCAACAGGAAATAAGAAGCATAATAACAGCGGGCTCGTCAAATTGATTGATTGATTGATAGGACTGTAGGACCAAGCGCTAGGCAAGATTCCCGGATAACGCCGGGCCTATTCCTACAGCCGTTTACATAAAACGATAGGTAAGGATAGGAAGGTATGTTAGTTAGGAAAAAGCGACCCGGTTACAGACACCATGACAGTCGGTACTAAACTACTGTTATCACAAGACAATCACAATTCTAATCTACTAGTCTGCAATCGCCAATCAGCATTCTCTAGTCCACAACACCTACCCACTCTTCTGTATTTTGAATAAAATTAAAACTAAATTAAAATTTTAACATAAATTTATTAGTTCGCTCAGGAATCTGTAACTTAATTAATTAAGTTACAGATTCCTGAGCGAACTAATAAATATATGTTAAAATCGTTCTGCGATGTGTCGAGGTTGATAACACCATGATTTAAATTTTTGGAGCGTATCCACTCATTAAGCTCTGACACAGCTATATAATAGTTTTCTTCGAAACTCAAATCGCTTTCTTCTTCGGGCTTTAGATTAAAGAAACGTAAACTCCTCCATTAATTTCTCAACGCGACGTAATCGGGTGGTCAATTCTCCAACCTCTGTATCCTGATGATTTTCCTTAGCATATTTCACTATATTTGTTAACCTTGCTTTGTTAGTGCTGCGCTGTTTCTTGAGACCCGCGAGATTGTCTGCCATTTCTAATTGATACTGGATACTGTGACGAATATAATTATCGATTTAGATTTGAAACTTGTTATTTGCTTTAACACCATTGATCGTTATTTGTAATAATTTAGTAACCGTAATGGACAATTTGAATAAATTCGATATTTCGCACTTTAAAAATAGCGTGGTTATTTAACACTATCGATTTCTTACATTGTTTGTTAATGATAAAAATGATGCTTAACTAGGCACGCGGTTTGGAACACGTGGTGCAGTCGGTTATCTTCGGTTAACTTTTTGTTGGAGTTGAAAAGTACACGTGATGATAGTATAATGTGCGGATAGTTCCTTGTATTATCCGGCTCGAAGGACCAATATGTTAGGGTACAGTCGAAATTGTTGAAAATGCCCCGCTGTTCGATCGTTCAACGACTGTACGTATGTTCCCAAGTTGTTGATACCTGTTGTTGAATGCTGATACAATCACCTCCAATATTGTAATAAGTTGATGAATGTATATTCGAATATTTGTATAAGGCAATAAAACAATAAAACTAATTTTAATAATCTGCAGTTTTTAATTTTATTAATTGTTTAACCTCTATGTTGTACAGGTTGTGAAGGAATGAAGGAGTTTTATTTATTTTATCAATAGGAAAAGAATAACCAGTTTTATCAAAATTTGATTGAGAAATTATTGTCAGAGGTTTAACTATGATTGGTTGATTCTCCACCTTGAAAAGGTTGATATTGTGTAGTAGATGGCGTTGAATATAGTATGAAGCTATACATTATTGTTGTTCAATCCCACTCAAAATAACGTTGTAAGTTTGTGAGATTGAGCTTTTCTAGGCAACTGGACAAAAACTATATATTTTATTTGACTTAATTTAATTTATTTTTAGTTTAATTTACTTATTAAAAAATTATAAAGGTTTGGTTTTGTATTCTGTATTATAAAAATCAGAAAATAAATACTTGCTCTATGAAACGATTAACAGTCATCCAAATACAGTCTAGTGTATACATTTAGGAATTAAACTTATTTTACAATCAGCAATTTTGTTGTTATTAAAATTGAATTTTTTTTAATTAAACATTAATTTGGTGCAGGGCGAACGTTTAGACAGTCCTAGCTCATTGTAGCTGTCAGAGCTCCTTCCCACAACACGCGATCTTTCAAGTAAAGGTTAATACCTGCCTTAAACTTGTGCATTTTTTAATCAAACGGAAACTGAAAACCAGATAACGAATTCCACTTCCTGGATGTTCGATTAATAAATTCGCGCTTTGCACCTTCAGTAGAGGTTTCGGCAGCTTAACCGTAAACCTAACGTGTTACGCAACAAAATGATGGTATTTTCTGTTTTAATTCTGCAGAACATTTACCATTTATTAATCTATAGAACACGCAGAGTTCTGCAACATCTCGGCTGTCTAGATCTTTCGTAACTCTGGAGTTTCGTATTATTCGGAATTTAAAAATCGAAGATATTAAATTTTACTGACGACTTCAATAAAAATGAAAAATCAGTTAGTCACGTAAGCATGACCTTAGTATACTTACCTACATGTGTTCAGCTGAACATAACCATTGGATTGAAATTGAATCATGTAAACAAACTTACTTAATATAGCCCATTATTTCAAAACGTGTATTTATTTATTTTCATTTTCAAAAAAATAAGAAACATAAATAGATTAATTATTAATATTATTATTATGTATTATATTATTAACATTACTTAGATTTCTATTATACTGTAATATTAAGTTATTTTTTAAAAACATCGATTCCACTAAACTATAATATCCTAATGTGTTTGCTTTTGTACCTAAACACATTCTAAATTGTACCTCATCTAAATTTTTATCACAATGAATTTTATGAAATATATGAATTAGTGATGGGTCCGGTGCTCGAAATATATTTAAACGTATCGTATTGATTGTTTCATTTATTTTTTTATCATTATAATTACTGTCAATAATATTATTACTTAATTCATCTTGTCTATCCGCAACATTAAATATTGCCGTATTCGGTCGCTTATTTAAAGCAATAATTTTTTCTAAAAATTTTACATCTTCGAGACCCCATCCAATAATGTCGGTGTTGAAACCGTTTACTAATGGATTTAGTATATCAGATTTGTATATGGAACAAATACCATAACCAAACTGACGAAAAAATCCATTAAAATTACTTATATTAGAATTACCATGATATTTGTAATTAATTAACTGCTTAGAATATTTAAACAAATTATCATTACTGTACTCAGTATTTGACTCGGGTAATGTCAAATTTTTAAATATACGCTCTGGGTTGTATTGGCTGAATACTATGGGTAAATAAATTTGTTGATTTTTGATGGTATTTCGTTTTATTCGAATAAGTGTATCATGATTAAATATCATATCGACATCGACAAAAAATAAAATGTCGTCATCTTTAACAAAGCTTGACCGTGTGGCTTTGTCCAATGCTACACCTCGTGAAAAGTTTCCATTCACTTTCAAATAGTTTATCAAATGTCTGCGATACTTCTCACGCAGATGTGATAATATTGCTATTAAATTTCTATTCACATCATCTTTTATATTTTGATGCTTGTTTTCAAATATGATTACAAGCAAACTTGATTTGATTGGTTGCGATAGTGACGATTTGATGCAAATCTGAAAAGAGATAATACTTAATATATTTTTTTGTAATATATATAAATATATATATATATATATATACATATATATATATATATATATATATATATATATATATATATATATATATATATATATATATATATATATATATATATATATATTTATATATATATATATATATATATATATATATATATATATATATATATATATATATATATATATACATACATATATATATATATATATATATATATATATATATATATATATATATATATATATATATATATATATATATATATATATATATATATATATATATATATATATATATAATATATATATACCTTTTGGCGAATGATAATTTTGAATCGGTTAATTTCGAATTAATAATTTTGTCTCGTGAAATAAAAAATTATAGTATTTTCTAGTTGTAAATATTAAACAAAGTCAATCTAAAAAGTGAATTCATTACACTGGTGAACATAATACAAATATACTTAATTTGCATTTCATTCAAAATAATTTACTCAAGTAGTAAAATATACAATAATGTAAAATTTGTATATAAACCACAAATTTAATGAATAAAGGTTAGATTACAATTAACCATACCAACAAATAAACTGTTATTGTCGTAGCCTCCACCAGTGGTAAACGGGTAACAGTCCATTAGTGTAATCGAACGAGAATATTTTATACAGAATATTACATGGTCGTTCGAAGCCAAAAAACAACTGGCACCTTACATTAAAATATACAAGATATAAAACCAAAAACCAATTGGTATTATAATTTACGTAGATATTGAACAACTTGCGAATTTAAATCGAGCCACCAACATACAGGCACATAAATTTAAAGGCACTGCATCAACGAACCACGCAGCAATGGCGAGTTTAGGAAATTTTTCAATGAATCAAGGTTTTGTACCGGGAAAGATAGTTGGATTGCATACAAACTATTATAAAGACAGTTATAATGAAAACATTATACAAGGAATTTGTCGCCACATATGATATCATCTGATCAAAGCACGCCACAATGAAAGAAATTCATCCGTATGTAAAAACCAGAGCAACGGCAGTAGAGACTTAGGACCTCCTAATCGACGAATTGCGAAAACGATTAAACAACGGGCCACCAACTACTCCGATACAGGTAACATCGGTAGATAGAGTTCAAAATCCAACATTTTTAACGATCGAGGATAGTAAAATAACAACCAAAGATTCTGGAATCATTACTCCGCATTAAACAAACCTTTGTGAAGTTAGCCCAAAATTTCATCCCAAAAAAATGTGATTTTTAATGCTGGTAATACTGTTATATTTGTTTTGACATACAGGACACTACCATGATAGAAAAAAATGCAATAAATACAAACCAAAAATAAATTATATAAACTATGAAAAAATGATTTTGTTTTTAACAGATGTGTACTAGTCAAAAATGTGTAATAACAAAGTTAAGGTCAAACAGGATCTAAGTGGAATGATAACCTTTCACATATTTTTAATTAACTAGTTGATAATATTGTAGAATGCTGATGAGTTTTTATATTTATATTTTTTGTTTGTAATAAAACACTTTTCTCAGCTACTGTTTAACACTAATATAATAATATTAAACAGTAGCTGAGAAAAGTGTTTTATTACAAACAAAAAATATAAATATTTTTAATTAACATAAATAAATAAATTAAATCTAAATTTTTTATTTATGTGATAAAAATCGCAAGACAGACATTATAATTCAAGTTCTAATGATAACAATCTCATAGTCAGTATTTAATTCAAATTGTGTCTTTGTGAAATACACATCCTTACATAAACAAAATTCACTGTATTGCAAATATCTCGAAAGTTAGGGTGTTGATCACGATTCTAGTTATGATTTTTCATTAGCTCAAACCTTCCTCTATACTGGTGCAAAATATTAAGAAAGTGTGATGGGGATCTCATAGTCTGTATGGTATTCAGATTGTGTCTTCCAAAAATACTCATTTCTTACATATACAAAATTCACTATATTGCATATATCTCGAAAGTTAGGGTGTTGATCATAATTCTAGTTATGATTTTTTATTAACTCAAACCTTGTTCTATACTAGTGCAAAGTATTAAAAAAATGTAATGGGGATCTCATAGTCTGTATGGCATTCAGATTGTGTCTTCGAAAAATACTCATTTCTTACATATACAAAATTCACTATTTTGCATATGTCTCGAAAGTTAGGGTGTTGATCACGATTCTAGTTATGATTTTTCACTAGCTCAAATCTTCATCTATACTAGTGCAAAATACTAAGAAAATGTGATGGGGATCTCATAGTCCGCATGGCATTCAGATTGGGTCTTCGAAAAATACTCTTTTCTTACATATACAAAATTAACTATTTTGCATATGTCTCGAAAGTTGGGGTGTTGATCACGATTCTATTTATGATTTTTTATTAGCTCAAACCTTCATCTATACTAGTGCAAAATATTAAGAAAATGTGATGGGGATCTCATAGTCTGCATGTCATTCAGATTAATCTTTTAGTTGATTGAACTTGAACTTAAGCTGAATTTACGTATATACACTTTATCAGAAAGAAGAAAAAACAGAATCAATTGTAGTATGATATTATGTCGCAGGTTGAAGCTTAATGTTAAGAAAGTTGCTCATCACAACGCGATCTCGAGTTCGATTCCCGCCGTTGGAAAAAAAATAATATGCAACCGGATGACATAAAACCACGTTTTGTGTAAAAAGGCTCGGTGGGCTGGCCAGCTACAATGTGCACCAAAAGACGCAGTAAGGGTTGTTTACAGCCTCTAAGCCATATATTATTATTATTGTAGCATGACAAATCCATCAATATAAAATCAACAAGCTATGTCGTTGGAGACCGTAATTTGTAGTGCTTCGGAATGTAGTCAGGAAATTAAACATGCAAAACACGAGGATACATGTTTAATTAAGAAGAGTAGGAGGAATTAAAGCTGGTGTTTCTGAATAAAGCATTACGTTTGAAATTGAGCCCAGATTTCCTTCCAATTTTAAAACACAGATTAGCGCTTTAATAGTAGATCAACTGCCAGAAAACAGTTTTAATGCGTGGAAATGACCTCACATCAACAATTTATTATTGGCAGATTCAAACTATAAGATGCCTAACAAAACCGATTTATTAATGGGTGCAGATTACTATCCTGCCATATTACTCAATGAAATAATTAAAAGTGCAGAGGGATAACCAGAAGCACAAAAAAAAAAGTTAGGATGGATTATATGTGGGCCAGTACGCCATAGCAAGCCGACAACAGTACAATCTCTGTTAACGATTAACAACACTACCGGACAAATTAATATTGAACCTGTTTAGATGGAGAAAACATAAGATAGTATACACAGCGGACATTGAGAAAATGTACTGTCAAACATAAAGATGATGAGAGGTATTAAATGGTGTTATGGAGAGGAAAAGAGAAAGAACCAATCCAGGAATACCAATTACCAACGGTAACATTTGGAACTGTTAGTGCTCCATATTTGGCGATCCGCACATTTCAACAGTCAGCAATAGATGAGAGGATAGAGTTTCCCGTATCAACCAATATTGTTTTAAACGAAATTTATGTAGGCGACCTACTAACTGGTGGTGATTCTGTTGAGAAAGCACCAATACAACAACAACAAGTTATACACATACTAAGTAGGTGTATAAGTGTTTCTTAGTAATTCTTAGTAATTCTGAGGTCTCACAGTTACTTGACCCACTAGATGGTTAACACCAACAATTATAGTAGGAAAGATATTACTACAGCAACTTTGACTAGCAAAACTATCCTGCGATGACCCGTTACCACAAGGTTTAGCACAGAAGTTGAACAGCTATAAAAACTTTTTACCTGCGGTTGAACAAATGAAAATAATAAGATGGGTCAAAACTTCAAACAATTCACCAATAAGTAATATCGAAAACAAAGGTTGCACCAATAAAATCAAAAGTAAAAATTCCTAAATTAGAACTGTGTGGAGCGGTTTTGCTGGCGAGATTAATGACAAAGGTAAAAATGAAGTTCCTAGAATAACAACGTATACATGGACAGACTGAAGAATCATACTCGAATAGATCAAATCCGAACAACATTGATTTTAAACATTTGTATAGCAAATAGAGTATCCGAGGTTCATAGTGTTTCTAACCCAGTAACATGGAATTACATTAAGTTATCGGAGAATCCAGCTGATTGTACATCAAGAGGAGTAGAATCAGAAAATATCGACAACATTCTACCATAATGGCCTAAGGTGGTCAACAATCACCGAAACCAACTGGCCGGTTTAACGCTCCGGGCCAAAACTTGAAGATTTTCCAGAGGAGAAGTTCGTAGCAACAACCAAAGCAATATTGGTCAAGGGCAACCATCCATTTGACGATATTTTCGTTAGTTTTTAAAATTTGAAAAGTCAGAGAATAGTCTCACGTTTGCACGTTTCATTAATAAGCTAAAACTTATAAAAAAAGTCATATAGAAATATTTCACCTCAAGAAAAGCAAGAAGCTCTTCATCATTTAATTGGAAGCTCATTTTGGGAATGAAATTCATAATTTTAAAAACAACAAACCGATTGACAATAAAAGTACAGTACTGTCACTCACACCATTTTTGAAAGATGGATTACTGACAGTAAGACGATTACACAATTCAACAGCTTGGTGATATGATGATATATACTTCCACATTCACATCCAATAGTAAAATTAATAAACCAAGAAATTCATAAATCAGCAATGCATGGGGGAATCCAATTAACGTTAGCACACATCTGATCTAAATTTTGGATTACAAATGGAAAAAACATTGTCAGACAACAAATAACTAAATGCACTTGAATCTCGATTATCCAGGATGAGTGGGACCGGAGACCTTCCGGATAATCAAAAAACTCGGTTAATCGAGTTTAACAATATTATAAACTAAAATACACAGGAACACCGTGTAGTAGTCAATTTTTTATAATTTTTAATAAAGAAATCATCAATCTTGAATAAAAAATCATATACATAAAATAATTATAATAAAAAAATATGAAACATAAAACAAAAACTATGTAAATAAATATGTATGTAATTACGAATTCATATACATACATATGTATGTTGTATGTTTATAAATGCAATCATATTCCTTATTTTATGCACATCACAATTATATTCCATAAAACACAACATATAATAGTATTTTACTATAAATTTAAAGGTGAAAAGGGAATGCAAACAGCTTGGTTAATCAGAGGAAATACCGTTTAACCGAAAGATTAAAAAAATCGGATGCTTAGAAACATTCCCGGATAATAGAGGTTCACGAATAATCGGTTCCCGGATAATCGAGATTCAATGCCATTTGAGATGCCATCGTTTCAGTCAAATTTTTTATTTTATTTTTTACGTTCAGTTTTAATTGGGTGCAGGGCGGACTTTAAGACTGACCTAGCTCCTTGTAACTGTCAGAGCTCCTGCACCCAACGTGCGATCCTTCAAGTAAAGGTTGATAGCTGCCTTAAGCTTGTGCATTTTATACTTCAACGGAAACTGAAAACCAGCCAACGAATTCCACTTCTTAGATGTTCGATAAATAAATTCGCGCTTTGCATTTTCAGTTCGAGGTTTCGGCAGCTTCACCGTAAACCTATGCGCATTGGCCGTTCCTCGTGTTACCCGTCCTGGCGTAACAAGTTGTGGTATTTTCTCCCTTAATTCTGCAGAACATTTACCATTTATTAATCTATAGAACACGCAGAGTTCTGCAACATCTCGGTGGTGTTGTAAACTGTCTAGATCTTTTAAAAGTCTGGGGTTTTGTATTATTCGGATGGCACGCCGCTGAACTCTATCCAGCAACTGGATAGCAGTGCCATATGCTCCAACCCAAATCTGACAGCAATATTCTATACACGGTCTTATAAAGGTTTAATATATTTGGAGAACCTGATGCGATTTAAAAAACCGTCTGCATCTATTGAGGAACCCGAGTTTACGTGAAGCTGATTTGGCCAGTGCGATAATGTGTTCATTCCATTTTAAACTGTTGCTTATTTGAACACCAAGCAGACGAATTGAGTCACAACCCACGAGTACGTAGCCTTTTACCACAAAAGAGAATCCGTTGTGACTTCTTTTACGCGAGAATGTGCATATTTGTGTTTTTTTCTCGTTAAATTTGACCTGATTTTTAACTCCCCACTCAAATATTGTACGCAAATCGGAATTAAGCGAAGTGACAACTTCCAGCCGTTTAACGTTTAACTGTGAAGGAGCAGGCTCGACCTCGAATGAAATAGAAGAGCGCAATGTTGCGTCGTCGGCAAAACTGTGGATAGGGTTCACAGTGCTATCCAACAAGTCATTAATGTATAACAAAAACAAAGTTGGTGACACTATTGATCCTTGAGGGACGCCGGCATTTAGAGAGTGTGTCGTTGATGATCTCCCATTTAGCACAACGTTGATCTTTCGGTCTTTGAGAAAGCTTTTTTTCCACTTGATGGTCATCGAATCTAAGCCGTATTTCACAAGTTTACAAATGAGATTCTCATGCCAAACCTTGTCAAAAGCCTTTGATATATCTAAGGCGATTGCAAAAGCTTCTCCGTGTTGCTCAAGGGCAAGATTCCATTTGTTCGTTACGTACGTCAAGAGATCAGTTGTGAAACGGCTTTCGCGGAAGCCATTTTGTTTATTTGAAATTATTTTATTAATCTCAAGATAATGCACCAGTTGTTGGTTAATGCATTTCTCGAAAACTTTAGCCACGGCTGACACAATTGATATTGGCCGGTAGTTTTAAGGGTCAGTTCTATCACAACCACGTTTAAGAACCGGTTGCGCCATCGCACTCTTTCAGGCGTTCAGGTATTTACCTTGCTTATAAGAAAGGAGAAAAATTTTAGTTAATATTGGAGCCAAGTCACTGGCAAACCCCTTCAATATTCGAACAGGAATTCCATCAGGTCCGGTGGCCTTATTCATGTCCATTGCCTTCAGGTTCCTGAAGACAATTTCCTTCGAGATGTTGACAGGATTAATTTTGGAACCACAATACGGAATTGACGGAGGCGTAGCTCCATCTGGGACAACTAAGGTCGAGTTCGAAGTGAAAATTTTCGCCAGTAAGTCGGCCTGCAAATATGGATCCACCACCAAAGCATCATCTGCACGTTTCAATGCTGAAATAGATGTTTTAGAAATATTGGCAACCGATGCGACCATCTGGTAAAAGTTGCGATCGGAGATTTTCAACTCGGAAGCCTTAGAGGTTTTTTTGTTGTCAGCTCTTTTCGCTTCCTTAGCACAGATTTTTTTACAGATGTTACGTGTGGCCTTATAGTCTTCAAACGAGATTTCGTTGCGTTCATATTTCTTGTGAGCAGATTTATTTTGTCTGGCTGCTTTAGTGGCTTCTTTTGAAAAGATTTTAAAATAAGGATTGGGATTGGAAAAGGATGATGGGATATATTTATTCATTCCAATGGTTTCGGTGAAATTGGAAACGGCGTCGTCTATTAGTTTGTTATAAATAAAATGACTTTCCCACGAGAAATGTTGAAAACATTACCGTAACCCATCATTGTCAGCCTCGTTAAAATGCCATAGACGCCTTGGCTGCTGTCTAAATTCTGGTGATGTTGCGACAGATATTTTTACTGTTATCAGGTTGTGGTCAGAATTTCCAATTCCAGCCTCGACACGCGCTTCCATGGAATGCGGAATTGTTGTAAGACAAAGATCCGGAGTATGACTGCTTGTAGAATTTTGACATTCAAATGTGGAATCACTAACAATCTGCGTAAGGTCATGTAAAACAGCAAGCCACTCCGTCTGACGCCCAGCACAGTTCATACTTTGGTGATTCAACCATTCTTTATGGTGGGCATTAAAGTCACCAACCATAATTAATTCGCAATAGGGATGTTGATTGCGAATGTCATCACATTTGTCTGATAAAATCTCGAAGAAATTCATGGTTTCTGAATCAGTTTGATTGGGGGATCTCTAAATACTAATTAAAAAAAGGTATTTATTAGGAAGGTATATTTTAAGTACAATAGTTTGAGCGGTCTTTGAGAAAATTTCGTACTTATGATATCGAGCGTACGGTATGTGGTCTTTAATGAATATGTGCACTCACGTTGCAACTCGAATGCTTGTTCGAACTGGTAGCGCTTGATGTAGAATTCTTTCTCGTAGATGTTATGAGATACTTTTGTTTCCGTTAGCACTAATATGTCAGGTCTGAGTGATTCCAGATGTTGATGTGCGCAATTTTTATTAGTCACGAGTACACGGACATTGGCAAAATGGGTGGTAAGGCTATCAATTGTATCTTTACGAGGATTATGCCTCGCCCGCGATCCGAAGAGGCATTTTTCGGGGATTTTTTAATTTTAATACTCATGGTAAAAAAAATCATTTTTGTACGCAAAAATGCGAAACAAGCGACCCAACAAAAAATAAAAATTGAACTAATTAAAGCAAAACTACAAAATTAAAATAAATTAACGCGGGCGAAATAATAAATTGAACGTAAATAACGAATGAAAATTATAAAGAAAAAAAATATAAAATATAATGAAGTTTTACGGATGTGAGTGAAGCCTAACAATCCTGAACCATTTTAGTTGCCTCTTACGACAAGCAGTGGGTGCTGTGGTGGAATTATATGCACCCCCCAACCACAGGGGAAAAATTTGTAATGGTTTCAACTGATGAGTAATCAACTAATGTGTAATTTACCGGAAGCAAGAATAACTGTCTAGACCAGTTTTGAAATCAGATGTAAATTACTTCGGACCATTCATATCAGTAAGTCTTGCAATCTTTGTTTTTATGGCAACAAGGGCCATCCACAATGAAGTTGTAAGCGATTTTACAACCGAAGCTTTAATGGCGGTATATAAACGGTTCGCACCTCGCAGAGGCATCTGCCCAGATATATTTAGTGACAATGATACAAATTTTGTTGGAGCAAACAACCTGATGGAGTCATCAAAAACAGATCAAATGAAATCAAATATTGTGACCTCCACTGCGGAACATGGTACTTAACGACATTTCATCCCACCAGGAGCACCACATTTCGGTGGATTATTGGAAGTTGCAGTAAAATTTGTAAAACATCATTTAAAACGAATGATAGGAGAGACAACACTAACATTCGAAGAATTAACATGTCAAATAAAAGCCTGCTCAATTCAAGACCAATATTACCATTGACTGCTCCAACTTTTTTAACTACAGGTCATTTTTTAATTGGACAATCCACTTTGAAAATTCACTTCATCTACACAATCTGAAATCCCTACTTGAGGAAAAAATTATAATCCATTGGCAAGGTGTAAATTGATTCAAAAACTGAAAGAAGATTTTTTTAAGAATTGGTCACAGGAGTATTCGCATTAATTACAACAACGAATAAAATGGACAACTAAAACACCAAACCTTAATAAAGGTTAATTAGTTCTGGTGCAACATAAAAATACTTCTTTATCCAGATGGATCACAGGACGTATTCAAAAAACCCATCTAAGAGTAGATGGTATCGTTCGTATTGTGACAATCCGTGTCCTAGGAAGGGTCCTTATATAAAGGCCCATTAGAAAATTAGCGGCTCTTCAAATTGCAGAACAAACTATCAAAGAAAGTAGCATTATTAACTACGACTCACCACAACTCTAATAATATAAAACAAGAGAAAGATTGCAAGAAAGCAAACTCACAGGATAGGAAGTAGCCGAGAAGTTTGCTGCGTGGGCACATGGATGATACGATGAAAGAAGGTGCAGAGAGAATCAAGCTATTTCTCAATGTAAAAACACAAGGAAAAAAATTCAACCTTGTTTCCAATCTCAGCTGATGCTATATGTCAAGAATAACTTTTAAAGATAAAACAGTTAAATATCTCCAAACCTCACCACTATTGACGATTGGAAAACCTAAAATGCGATACCTATCGAAAAAAAAAATAACTGTGACACCCAGATAAAAATATTTAGTAAACGTCAAATTCCATAGGTTTATGCCTTAAAAAATTGTATAAAAATGTTCAATATTGTTTTTCAAATATAAGTTAGCAAAATATGTTTAATATTCAATTAAATTTGAAATATGTTCTTTATGTTTTATAGGATAACAAAAGAATTTTGTTTTAGTCAGTGTGTTATATATGTTAAATTTATAATTCAAAAAGTTCAGTTTTTCATTTTAACAATATGTCAAAATTAAATGTCTCCTAATATTTTATTTTATTATCTAGTTAGACTCGAGTATATCTGAAAATATGATATTTGTATTTTTAATGACCCGTCTTATGTTTTTAAATAAGTTATAGTTATTTGCATTTTAGGAAATACACAAATATTGACATTTATGTGGGTGAGACAGTTACATTTTCTTCCGCTAGAGAACCCATTCCAATCGTCAATTGTGTCTATTGCCGAGACAATATATATCAACTAACGTCGCCCCGGAGAATGTTCAATCACTGATAAATATAATTCAAATTTACTTAATTTGCATTTCATTCAAAATAATTTAGTCAAGTAAAATATGCAATCTTGCAATTACTTACAAATATTGTTATTTAGATATTATTGAATATTGTCATCATAATTAATATAAAAACAGCAAATTATTATTTATTGGTATTATCAATAATGTAAAATTTGTATATAAACCACAAATTTAATGAATGAAAGTTAGATTATGATTATCCATATCAACAAATAAACTGTTACTAATTACACTACGTATTTTACACGTTTTTTTACATGTTACATGTTACGTTTTTTTACATTTGTACATTCTATTTGTTTACATATAAAATAATAATGTAAAATAATATTTTATGTAAAAAACTGACGCGCCATCAAATCAAATCTCTTATCAAATCTAATTCTAACTAAAGCTAATTTTTTCGTCTATACTGGATGTCGAAACGTCACAATAATATTTATTTTAGTTAATAATTGTTAACAAGTTAATTTAGTTGAAAATCACCTGACTCGGATGAAAGTATAAACAACTATTTTTAAAATAAAGGACCACGGTTCAACCCACACACACTTACACATTAAAACACTCCATCGTGATTTTTGATCACTAACAGTTATCGAATCCGAGACTCCCGCCCGAATGACAGATCAAGCAGGTTGATTATTACCAATTATGTCAACAATTTGAGCAGCTATACACATTAAAACTATTAATGGAAGTCAGAAATATAAATTTTTATGTTGCAGCGATCTATTTAAAATTTACCACGTTCTTCATTTTCTTAGATAAGACATCAGGTTCAATTTTCTTAGATTTGGTAAAGGCTTTTAATATACATAAAATACTGTTGAAATTTATATTTAAAATTCTTCGTGTATGTGACTTATTTCACTTTTAAATTCAATCCAATAAAATATTTGATATTTTAATTCAAATAATACGATGAGCATTCAATACGAGCAGACGTATTTCTCGAACACTATAGTTAAATAATTATAATTAAAAGTGTAAAGTCGTCATTCTGACTCGAATTTCACAAGAATTTTATTTTAATTAAAAAGTGCAGTGTTTTAGTTTTAAAAAATTGCAGTGCTAATCAAAAACTTAATTGTTGAGTGCATATCATTTTAAAAGTGTAGTAGCGTACATTATAAAGTGATAATGACATAAATTTTGGGTGGGTATGGAAAAAACGACAAATGAATGGCCCTTTGGTGGAAGAAGTAATGCACTTCTTAGAACACCACCAACAACTCCATCGCCGGAGATCACCACAATGCGATGTGAATTACTGAAGTAAACTACTGAAGCCACCTCCAGTGCTCAAATAGATATTATAAACAACGCGGAGATAGTAAAAAAATTTCACCAAATGGAAAAATTAATCGCGCAGCTGACCAATGAAGTTGCCGTTCTAAAGAAATGCTAATCTTCCACAACAAAGAACAAATAGAAAATATTTATAATATTAAGGCTATCCTCAATCTCAGGGTTAAAATAGAAACACCGAGAAAGGTCACTCGACTAATACCTCAATGTAAAAACTGCCAAGATTTTAATCATACACAAAAGTACTGTTACCGTGAAGAAAGGTGTGTTAAATGTGAAGGAAAACATGCAGGAAACGACTGCACAGTTCCCCGAAATACAGAACCGAAATGTATCAATTATAAAGACCAGCATCCAGTAAACTACAGAGGGTGTGAAGTTGCAGTAGAACTACAAAAAATGAGTGATATATCACGCAAACCAGATACAATAAGAAATATACAACCTATAAAAAAACCACAGAACCAAAACTGCCAGTTCCTAACATGCAAAGAGAGCGAGTAATCGAAAACGTTACTTATGCACAGATAGTCCAGCAGACAGAGCAGAAACAGTATAAAGTGGAGCTCGTTCTACAGCATATACTGAAAAACATAGAGAACATCAACGAAAGACTTACTACGCAAGAACGAAGTCTGCAAAAAACACTAGAAGAAATGAAATCACAAACTAGTTTCAATAAAAGAGTAGACGGAACCCTTGATCGAGTGATTGACAATATAAATTATATAAAATCAAATTATAAACAAAAGAAATGAATAAAACATTACGCATTGTAACCTGGAATGCAAATGGGCTATTGCACCACATACAGGAACTAGATATATTCTTAAACATGCATAATATAGCTTAAACATGCATAATATAGTCTTATATCAGAAACCCACTTCACCAAAACTTCATTCTGTAAAATAAAAGGATATAACTGCTACCATGCATTACATTCAGAGAACAAAGCTAGAGGTGGATCAGCTATACTCATTAAAGATCATATAAAACATAACGAAGAAGTCGAAAAGTTCTCCATGAAAGTCACAACAATCAAAATACAATTAAACAATACAAGAACCGGCAGTATCTCAGCAATATATTGCCTCCCAAGATACAATTATAAACAAATAGAGTAGACTGATCTATTCAAAGCACTACGAAGTGTCTTTTTAATTGGAGGTGATTATAACGCAAAAAATACCTATTGGGGATCATGGCTAACGACTGTTAAAGGAAAAGAACTGTTTGCAGCAGGCAAACAACTAAAATGTGAGTTTCACTCAGGCTGTGCACCAACCTATTGGCCTACGGATATCAGCAAGACTCCAGATCTTATAGAATTCTTTATTACAAGAGGGATTTCAGATAATTATATCCATATAGAAAACAGTGAAAGTCTTTTATCAGATCATTCACCAGTTATTATGATACTTAGCCAAACAATCATTATAAAAGAGAGCAATGCGAAATTAACAAACTACAAAACTAATTGGGACTTCTTCCAAACACAGTTAACAAAAAGAATAAGTCTGCAGAGCCCAATACAATGACCAGTCCAAATAGAAGACGAACTAGATAAGCTCATCCATGACATCCAAAGTGCTGCGTGGGAAAGAACTCCAAATTATAGTCAGGAAATGACGCGCAAAGTTAACTATCCAGAAGAAGTAAGAGAACTTCTAAAAAATAAAAGAAAAGCACGAATGAATTGGCAAAAATATCGACATCCGGAAAATAAGAAGGTATTTAACCATTTGTGTAACAAATTAAAATACCGATTAAAAGACATTAAAAATCAATCAGTTAATAAATATCTTACCACTCTAACTGGCAAAAAGGTACTGATTATTCATTATGGAAAGCAACTAAAAACCTTAAAAGGCCTAAACTCCAGGTTCCTCCAATTAAAAATAAAGAAAATTGGGCTCGAAATGCTAAACAAAAAGCAGATTTGTTTGCCAATCACCTTGAAGAAACATTCCAGCCTTACCCCAAACAAACAGAAGAGGAAAATATAACTTCAATATATAAACAGGATGAAATAAAAATTACACCTGTAACATTGAAAGAAATTAATTGGAAAATCAAGAATAATCTGAATGCGCATAAGGTTCCAGGGTATGATCTTATAACGGGTCAGATAGTAAAAGCGTTACCAGAAAAAGCATTGAGGAAACTAGTGCATATAATTAATGCAGCATTTCGACTAAGATATGTACCAAGACAATTGAAAGTTGCAGAATTAATTATAATATTTAAGCCGAACAAACTTTTTTTTTTTTTACCCAAAACCCAGCTTACCATAGTAGAAATTACATCACAAGCAACGCCTTCAGATAGGATCAGTGTATTGTCCACCTAGATATAACCTGAAGAAACCGAACTATTTGGATATCCTACAACATTTCGATGGTAGATTTATACTAGGAGGTGATTTTAATGCAAAGCATGTTGACTTTGGCTCTAGGCTAACAACAACCAAAGGTTGGAACTTAAAAATACAATAGTAGATATGGAATGTAACGTCCATTCCACTGGCAAGCCAACATATTGGCCCACGGATGCAGGTAAAACTCCTGATCAACTGGATTTCTCAGAACAAGTATCATCAAATTTTATTGAATTAGAGGATAATTCAGATATGGACTCTGATCACTCTGCAGCGATACTTTCCTTAAGCGACAAGATAATTAGAAAGGAAACGAGACCAACTCTTGCCAATAAAACAACTGATTGAGTGAGCTTCAGATCTGAAGTAGAAAACAAGATTAACTAGAAGAAGAGGTAGATAATTTCACCGATATCATTCAGATTACCGCTTGGAATAATACTAATGGAACAGTATCCAAAACCATTGGTAAAAGTTACCCAAGAGAAATTCGGAATCTTGTCTTAGAAAAAAGAAAAGCTAGGAGAAAATGGCAACAAACAAGGAGTCCATCTGATAAGACGATTCTAAATAATAAATCACAACAGCTTAAGCGAGAAATTCAGAAGCTAACTGAATAATCGTTTTCTTTGTATCTGGGAAAATTGACCGCTGATGAAGATATGAACTACTCACTATGGAAGGCAACTAAAAGTATAAAAACCCCAATTACGCAAATCCCTCCTATTAAGAGAATTTATGGCTCGTGGGCTAAGAATAACAAAGCAAAAGCTGAAGAATTTGCTAACAATTTGGCTGATATTTTCAAACCGAATGAGATTGAATCGGATATTATAATCGAAAATGAAAGCAGCAATTATGAGGGTGAAATTCCTCTAATAACCCAAAAAGAAGTTACCAGTGAAATACAATTCAATCTGAAGTCAGCAAAGGCACCTGGATATGACCTTATAACAGAAGAAATTTCAGCAACTACCAAAGAAAGCTATCGCTAAACTAACTCACTTGCTTAATGCTGTTATTAGATTAAGACATGTTCCTTCGGCCTGGAAAGTTGCGGAAGTTATTATGTTACCGAAACCAGGTAAACCACCTAATGAAGCTAAATCGTATCGTCCGAGAACACTGCTCCCTATCATTTTAAAGCTAATGGAGAGACTACTCTTGAAGAAAATGAATCCAATAATAGAATTATTTGAGATATTTATTTGCATAGTTTAGGAACCCATGATCAAGGAATGATATTTTTATTTACGTGAAAACATTTTTAATTAAGTTATTCAACATAGAAGCTTTGCATTAATTCACGGCTGTAACATTATTATTTTTGCAGAAGTATTGACATTATTCAATCAATATGTTAATAGAAAGTATCTAAACGTTTAAGCAAACGGAATACTGCAATTACTTTGCCAATATAATGGAACCCAATTTTCTTACTGAAGAAATTATTTCTTTTCGTTTTTCATAACTAATTTTTGGAGAATTTGTAATATTTTCCGATAAAAATAGTCTATTAAATGAAGTAGTGATATTCACTTTAATTAAATGATGGTCCGCAAACTGAATAGGTATATTTAATAACAAATATCAAAGCCAGATATAATTTGATTTCATACAAAACCAGGATCCAGAGATACCTGAGAGTTAATGGTAACATGGATCGAACGTGTTTTGTTCAGTCTGAGTTTTGTTTTATTTATATTTGTCATATAATTTATTTAAAGTAAAAATAAATTAAAATATAATAGAATTAGTGAAAACTACTCTTGAAGAAAATGAAGCCAATAATAGAAAGTAGAGACCTAATACCGGGTCACCAATTTGGGTTAAGATGCAAACATTGTACAATTGATCAGGTTCACAGAATAGATGCAAACATTCTACAATTGATCAGGTTCACAGAATAACAGACATTATAGAAAAGGCGTTAGAAGAAAAACAAATTTGTTCGACCTTATTTCTGGATGTGGCAGCAGCTTTCGATAAGGTATGGCACGAGGGTTTAATACATAAACTAAATGATATGCTTCCGGAGCCATATATTGATCTTTTGAGATCATATTTATCTGAAAGGCAAGAAGATGAGTATTCTGAACTGAGAGAGATAAGGGCAGGTGTTCCACAAGGCAGCGTTCTAAGTCCAGTCCTTTCCCTACTGTATACAAGTGATATACCACAGCTCGACCACGTAAGCATAGCAACGTTTGCTGACGACACCGCGATACTATCAACAGAGCAAGCTGTGGAAGAAGCGACGAAAAAACTTTAATGTGCAAGTGATGAAATTCGCCAGTGGACCAAGCGATGGAAAATCAAACTTAATGAATTAAAATCTGCCCATGTCAACTTTACGAATAAATCATTGGTTAATCCACCGACAATCAGCTTAAACGATGTGATGGTGCCGAACGTGAACTCTGCTTAATATTTGAGTATGACTCTGGATGTTAAACTTAAATGGATAGAGCATGTGAAGAAGAAAAGAAAAGAGCTTGATCTTAAATATAGACAATTGTACTGGCTAATTGGGCGAAGGTCAAATTAAGCATATGCAACAAAATACTGATTTACAATCAGGTTCTTAAGCCAATCTGGCTTTATGGCATTCAGCTTTGGGGCTGTACTAAGAATACTAACATTAAACTTATACAAAACTTCCAGAATAAGGTACTTCGGAGTATAGTCAATGCACCCTGGTACATTCGTCATAGTGATTTGCATCGTGATTTGGAGATTCCAGATATAAAACTCGAAATAAAACGATTTGCATCGAAGCATGAATCAAGACTAATGGAACATATCAATGCGGAAGCCTCTCGGCTACTGGATAATGAACATTTGGTTAGGAGACTTAAAAGAACCGAACCCTTCGAGCTCGTTAGTATGTGAGCAGCTACCTACCAACGAACAGGCACTGTGCATCGCTGGACGAACAGTGACCACATTATATTTTAGTTTGTAAGAATTTAGATGTAAATTGATGGTTAGTCTGGAAAGACTAGTTTCAATAATATAATAAAAAAAAAAAAAATCCGATGCATATTAATTTTTGGTCAACGGCGAGAATCGAACTCGAGACCGCGGCATGATGAGAAACTATCTTAACCATTATGCTACAACCGGTGACAAGTGCGAATTATTATGAATTTTAGTGTCATATAAATTTAGTGTTAAAATTATTGTTTTGATACTTTTATATTCACAATTAAGTGATCGAACCGACAAATATTATTTATTCTCGGCTTAATCGTAACAACTGTTTCTTTACAATTGTGCTATCTCTTATCAAATCTAAAAAAAAACAAAAAAGGCTTTGTACTCAACCATTTATATCGTACATCTCACATAATTCAAGAATGATTATTTCGTCGTATAAGTCGTTTTAATGCTGTGTACCTAACTGTGAATAAAATATAAAATACCATCTTGATACAAAAACTGATTTTATTATTCTAAAGCTATCATTTTTGCATTGTATTGAATGCTATAACTACATAAATAAAAGTTTTATTACACGCAGCAAAAATAAAAAGTTACCATAACTGCGCAATTTTTTTTATTTAAAGTTACATTATAAAAAATTTTAATGATCCACTTACCTCTTCATAATTATTTAAAAAACGCAAAAATGTTTCAAATCGACCCGATATTGGTAACACAAACACAATTTGTGTTTCATATTTGAATGTAATGCTGCGTTTCGATAACGTTAAAGTATCGGTTAATTTATCCAAACCGGTATTCCAAATTTTTTTAACTGTCTCATGAATCTGTATATTATTTTGGTTATGCTCCTTAAGATGATTATTTAATTTTAAAAGGGTAGTGTCAATACCCGTGCCATTCTTATTGATTTCTTGTATCCGAATTTCAGTAAACGAACGCTGCAAATATAAATGTCTACGCACCGGTACTGTCATTTTTTTCCCACGATATTTTTTATAAATCAGTAATAGATCCAGTATTAAATCTTGACCATGTAGAGCATTTATACGTGAGTAACCGTAAAGTAATTCACGGAACTCGATAACACGACCTCGTTGTCGTGAAAAGTTATTTATGTTTTCCATTACCTAGATTAAACCATTCTTAATGATTACTAAAATATTTCTTAAATTATTAAACGTTTATAAACATTTACTTACTTCTCTTATAACATCATCTAAACCTTCTTTGAGGGCTGATTCAATTTTCCGTTTTGGATTTATATGTACACCTGAGTATAGACTTTTCGCTATGAAATCCCATTCTATTATTTCTTCAGTACTTATTGGTTTATATCTGTTTAAATCTGGAGTAATTCCTGTTATTTAATAGGGTTGTTTATAATTACAACGAATGTAATGTGAATAAATAAAAATTTAAGTTTAATTTACGAAAAAATGAAGATTGTTTATTCTAGAGTGAGAAATAGTAGATCAAAATTTCATTTTTATTATTATTTTCATCAACTTATATTGTTTAAATAAAGTTTCTTCCTTCACAATTAGAATTCAAAAAAAATATACATCTATATTGAGAAAACTCGCAGCCAGAAAAACTTACATGGCGACATACTTAAATTACATGCCGCATACGAAAATACCATAACTAAATAAATTAAAACGATCATCATTGACAAAACAAAACATAACTTCTGATTCAATTTGAATAAATCGAGCAATGATAAACGATTTCTGACCTGGGGATTTTTAGCTCACCCATCGGTTGATAATTAAGTAAACAAAGAAATATAAATTTATATTACAGTAATATAACATATTATACAGTATGAATATTTATAAGGTATATGTTTATATATATGTATATATATATATATTTATATATATATATATATATATATATATATATATATATATATATATATATATATATATATATATATATATATATATATATATATATATATATATATATATATATGTCATGTTATATATATATATATATATGTTGTGTTTTGTTCAGTCTGAGTTTTTTTTTTATTTATATTTGTCATATAATTTATTTAAAGTAAAAATAAATTAAAATATAATAGAATTAGTGAAAACTATGGATAAGTGAAATGTAAAAATACACAGATAAATAGCGATTTATATTTTCATATTATGTATAAATATATCACTTCTTTTTGTATATTTATTTACATCATTATCGACTTCGTTCGATTGTCTTATTTGGTACGGTATTTGGGTTTCTCTTTGTTTACGCCGTCAACCATTCTATTCTATAACTATATTTAAATAAATAATAAAATTTTAAATTAATTGTTACGATTGAGCCACAAATTAATAAATTAATTTCAGAATTTTGTATTGATATTTTAATTTGAATCAAAAAGAAATCAATAGTTCGGACAGGTCAAATAATGTTAATCCATATATATATATATATATATATATATATATATATATATATATATATATATATATATATATATATATATATATATATATATATATATATATATATATATATATATATATATATATATATATATATATATATATATATATATATATATATTATTATTATTATTGTTATAATAAGTTCCGGGGACCGAGATTTACTCGGAAAAAGAAAGAAAGTTTTTTAAACACTTTCGCAAAACAACTTTAATTTAATTTAATTTTATTTATTTTATTCGTCTGGGAAATCGTCGCTGTTAATATCAAGACTTATAGAATTTAGATCAGGAGCGTTCAATGCTTCTTTCCACACAACATCATACGTGCGACGTTCATTTTCAGGTGGTAACAGAACTTTCAAGCTATTTTGTCGTTTAACACGGGAAAATGCTACGTACAACATACCATATTTATCTGAAAGGCAAGAAGATGAGTATTCTGAACTGAGAGAGATAAGGGCAGGTGTTCCACAAGGCAGCGTTCTAAGTCCAGTCCTTTCACTACTGTATACAAGTGATATACCACAGCTCGACCACGTAAGCATAGCAACGTTTGCTGACGACACCGCGATACTATCAACAGAGCAAGCTGTGGAAGAAGCGACGAAAAAACTTTAATGTGCAAGTGATGAAATTCGCCAGTGGACCAAGCGATGGAAAATCAAACTTAATGAATTAAAATCTGCCCATGTCAACTTTACGAATAAATCATTGGTTAATCCACCGACAATCAGCTTAAACGATGTGATGGTGCCGAACGTGAACTCTGCTTAATATTTGAGTATGACTCTGGATGTTAAACTTAAATGGATAGAGCATGTGAAGAAGAAAAGAAAAGAGCTTGATCTTAAATATAGACAATTGTACTGGCTAATTGGGCGATTATAACATCATCTAAACCTTCTTTGAGGGCTGATTCAATTTTCCGTTTTGGATTTATATGTACACCTGAGTATAGACTTTTCGCTATGAAATCCCATTCTATTATTTCTTCAGTACTTATTGGTTTATATCTGTTTAAATCTGGAGTAATTCCTGTTATTTAATAGGGTTGTTTATAATTACAACGAATGTAATGTGAATAAATAAAAATTTAAGTTTAATTTACGAAAAAATGAAGATTGTTTATTCTAGAGTGAGAAATAGTAGATCAAAATTTCATTTTTATTATTATTTTCATCAACTTATATTGTTTAAATAAAGTTTCTTCCTTCACAATTAGAATTCAAAAAAAATATACATCTATATTGAGAAAACTCGCAGCCAGAAAAACTTACATGGCGACATACTTAAATTACATGCCGCATACGAAAATACCATAACTAAATAAATTAAAACGATCATCATTGACAAAACAAAACATAACTTCTGATTCAATTTGAATAAATCGAGCAATGATAAACGATTTCTGACCTGGGGATTTTTAGCTCACCCATCGGTTGATAATTAAGTAAACAAAGAAATATAAATTTATATTACAGTAATATAACATATTATACAGTATGAATATTTATAAGGTATATGTTTATATATATGTATATATATATATATATATTTATATATATATATATATATATATATATATATATATATATATATATATATATATATATATATATATATATATATATATATATATATAAATATATATATATATATATATATATATATATATATATATATATATATATATATATATATGTTGTGTTCAGTTATATATATATATATATATATATATATATATATATATATATATATATATATATATATTGTGTCATGTTATATATATATATATATGTTGTGTTTTGTTCAGTCTGAGTTTTTTTTTTATTTATATTTGTCATATAATTTATTTAAAGTAAAAATAAATTAAAATATAATAGAATTAGTGAAAACTATGGATAAGTGAAATGTAAAAATACACAGATAAATAGCGATTTATATTTTCATATTATGTATAAATATATCACTTCTTTTTGTATATTTATTTACATCATTATCGACTTCGTTCGATTGTCTTATTTGGTACGGTATTTGGGTTTCTCTTTGTTTACGCCGTCAACCATTCTATTCTATAACTATATTTAAATAAATAATAAAATTTTAAATTAATTGTTACGATTGAGCCACAAATTAATAAATTAATTTCAGAATTTTGTATTGATATTTTAATTTGAATCAAAAAGAAATCAATAGTTCGGACAGGTCAAATAATGTTAATCCATATATATATATATATACATATATATATATATATATATATATATATATATATATATATATATATATATATATATATATATATATATATATATATATATATATATATATATATATATATATATATATTATTATTATTATTGTTATAATAAGTTCCGGGGACCGAGATTTACTCGGAAAAAGAAAGAAAGTTTTTTAAACACTTTCGCAAAACAACTTTAATTTAATTTAATTTTATTTATTTTATTCGACTGGGAAATCGTCGCTGTTAATATCAAGACTTATAGAATTTAGATCAGGAGCGTTCAATGCTTCTTTCCACACAACATCATACGTGCGACGTTCATTTTCAGGTGGTAACAGAACTTTCAAGCTATTTTGTCGTTTAACACGGGAAAATGCTACGTACAACATACCATGATTAAAGACAGGTGTACGCAAGTCGACGCCAACAAATTCGAACGTTTGTCCCAAATACAATTTATTTTGTTCACCATATACTTGCAATTTGTTTTAATTTTGTTTGATTTTATTTATGTTTATTTTAGAACTTTTTCATCTACTATTTAAATACTTAAATCACTTTGAATTGCAATTTATGCGATAGGGCGTCATCTTTTGAGAGTGATTATACAATTTCATACAAAAATTTTACCTATACCATTTTTATTTTACAACAGTTATTATTTAGGGTTTTTGATACAATAATTTCCTATAGAAAAAACTAATAATGTCAACAACAATTTTGAATCTGGGGAGAATAATTTTGATATTAGGATGGGATTCAAACCTTTTGCATTATACCGACAAATTATTCTATACCATCGAGAATCAAATTAAATTGTAATGTGTGCTTTTTAAAATAATATATTTAGCACAGACACTCATCTTCAGCCAAATTTATCATAACTATTTCAAGTATTTGTGACGTCATTCAGATTAAAAATTCGTTTTTCCTAAACGCATTTTCCCAAAGTCGTGACCTATCTAGATCTATCCGTTGTTGAGAAAAAATTTACAGATAAATAAATAAATATACATACAATTATTGTTCGTTTATGCCTTAATGGTAGAAACACATGAGCAGAACGCTGTACAGAATTCCAACTGGATTACCGACATTCATATATGATTCGTATATGAATGTCGGTAATCCAATTAAAATGGTTAACAGCGTTCGTCTCATCTGTTTCTACCATTAATTTTAACAAGTTTGTAGCAAAAGCATCGCACGTCGTCATGGCTACGCGACGTCATCAAAAAATAAAAAGATATCAAAATTAAAAAATTCAATCAAAAATTCAATAACGAAAAGTGGTTTCTTTTATCGAAAAAATTTATTCAAAGTATTTGTGACGTTATTCTTATGAAAAACGTGTTTCCAAAATTAAGGCCATAAACGAATTTTCTCAAAGCAGTGACTTATCTAGATCGTTTTTTCACACCGGAAAATGGTAGTATGCCAATTTCCAGAAAAAATAATAGTGCCGTTTTCGAAAAAAAATATACAAATATACATACAATTATTGCTCGTTTAATACTAAGTATAGTAAAATACTAAGTTTAATACTAAGTTTATTACTAAGTAAAAAAAAATATATATATATATCTATATCTATATATATTATTACGTCATTATTGTAAGTTTTGATATTTATTTGCATAGTTTAGGAACCCATGATCAAGGAATGATATTTTTATTTACGTGAAACCATTTTTAATTAAGTTATTCAACATAGAAGCTTTGCATTAATTCACGGCTGTAACATTATTATTTTTGCAGAAGTATTGACATTATTCAATCAATATGTTAATAGAAAGTATCTAAACGTTTAAGCAAACGGAATACTGCAATTACTTTGCCAATATAATGGAACCCAATTTTCTTACTGAAGAAATTATTTCTTTTCGTTTTTCATAACTAATTTTTGGAGAATTTGTAATATTTTCCGATAAAAATTGTCTATTAAATGAAGTAGTGATATTCACTTTAATTAAATGATGGTCCGCAAACTGAATAGGTATATTTAATAACAAATATCAAAGCCAAATATAATTTGATTTCATACAAAACCAGGATCCAGAGATACCTGAGAGTTAATGGTAACATGGATCGAACGTGTTTTGTTCAGTCTGAGTTTTGTTTTATTTATATTTGTCATATAATTTATTTAAAGTAAAAATAAATTAAAATATAATAGAATTAGTGAAAACTATGGATAAGTGAAATGTAAAAATACACAGATAAATAGCGATTTATATTTTCATATTATGTATAAATATATCACTTCTTTTTGTATATTTATTTACATCATTATCGACTTCGTTCGATTGTCTTATTTGGTACGGTATTTGGGTTTCTCTTTGTTTACGCCGTCAACCATTCTATTCTATAACTATATTTAAATATATAATAAAATTCTAAATTAATTGTTACGATTGAGCCACAAATTAATAAATTAATTTCAGAATTTTGTATTGATATTTTAATTTGAATCAAAAAGAAATCAATAGTTCGGACAGGTCAAATAATGTTAATCCATTTGGACGTAGCTCCAAATTATTGAGATCACCATCATCGTCAGATAGAAGCCACGATAAAAATAACGAAGAACTTCGTGAACCATCCAGGTGGCCCGTGGTTAAAGCTGCAGCAGTTGGACCGGGAGGTACCGGGTTCGAATCCGATTCGAGGCAGGATGCAAAATGAGTTGTTCACCTTCGATCGTTTGGGCGGTGTGGTCGGTGGTGAAAAATGAACATATCTGGATCCTCTGTCGTGTTTAGAATTTTTGGGCCGACCCATCTTCCATGTCAATACTATAGGCCTGACATGGAGCTATGCAATGCGCAGATGGTTCTACGAAAAGACTCGGACCTATAGCCGTATAGAGTGGTATCACAACGGATCAAAAATTGGTCTAAGTGTGCGATAGCAGCCACAACAACTTAACTTTTTTTTTCGTGAACCATCAGGTAAAATAAAAAATATAACATCTCCCGCTCAATGGCCAACTATATAAGAGATTTAACAGCTTAAAGAAGAAATTGCTATAATAAAAACTGAGAAACAAGTTAATGAAAACCCAAAATGTTAAAGCCGTCTATGAAACAGATGAAGATGAATTGGTATATGAAACGAGTTTTATACGCAAGCAAATTGTTAAAACTAAACGCCAAAATAAAAAACGAAAGCAGAACTCTCACCTGACGTGGAACAATCAATATAGGGTATTGATTAGGGCGTTTAAAAACCACCAATAAACCAACCTGGTTAGTCATGCAAGGATCTAGTTAAAATACAGAAGAATGAACAACTTTAAAACGCTCACACATGTAACGTATCTAAAGAAAGAAACGGAGAGGAAAAAGAACTAATGCGGAAACAGATACAACAGGAACATTGAAAAATACATCGATGAACCAAAATAAAAAAATTACAGAAATGACAGGTAAGACTAGAGAAGTTATTGACCACCTTAATTCTAATCCATACAAATTAAACAATAAAAAAATAATAACACGCTCTTTAAGAATTTCTACCTAGAATGCAAATGGGCTTGCGCAACACAATTCAGAATTAGAAGTATTTTTAAACACAAAAAAAATTGATATACTCGTATGCCTAATATCAGAAAGTCACGCTACTAGAATCTATATAGGAAGAAGCTATGCAAGTAGCAACTGTTTGTAGGTGGTCAGCCCAACGAATATTTTTACACACAATCGCATTTTATGTCATCCGGTGCATGTTATTTTTTAGTCAACGACGAGAATCGAATTCGAGACCATGGCGTGATGTGAAACCATAAAGCTACAATTGGCGACACCAGTCACTGTGAAAGAAATCAAACAAGAAGTAAAAAATCTTAAAGATAAAAAAAGCTCCTAAATACGACCTGAACAGCAGCCGTGTTTTAATATTTGCTCTGGATAGCGGCTCCGATTTAATGCGCTATTTATAGGTAAATATAATTCTAATATAATATAAATATAATATTTCATTCAATTAGATATCAAAATTTGTAAAAATCAATATTTAGCTCTACCTTTTTTTATAGAGCACTATCCGGAGGTGCTATCCAGAACAGCTATTACTTGATGGGAAATTTACGAAAAATATGGGTTTTTAATGTTCATCACTGAAAACAAAAAATTTCATTGCATTAAATGTCAATCTTACAAGGGGAAAAATAATTCGACCCTAGGATTGTGTATGTATAATCGGACATCAGCTAGATTACTGCATACTGTTCCATCGGTAAAGATCATCATATCGTCACGGGAGTGATAGGCTAGGGTGTTATTGTCCCATATGTGATTTTCGGATAAGAATTACACAAAACAATTTCCCAAAGACGTGCTTCGTAACCATATTATCCGAAGGCATGTGGGCAGTTGTGTGCCGGCCCAGATAATTAGACTCTAGGATTTTGTATGTATAACCCGACGGAGCAGCTAGATTAATGTATACTGTTACATCAGTAAATATCATCATATCGTCGCTGGAGTGGTAGGTTAGGTATGTTAGATCATTTAAGCCTCAATTTTTTAAACGCTTAAGTTTTTCAAAGACTGTGTTTAGTGAAAAGAAGCATCTCAGTTTTTCGAAGGTTAACTGATAGTCTCTGATCACTACACTAGGCTACAACTATGTTAATCGCAATTTGTTTATGACATAATACATCTGTAACAATTTTATTGAATTTCGAATCACCCTATATTAATAGAAATAAAAATAGAAGTGGGGGGACCAAACAAACAAGAAATCAATCAAAAATATCAATTAAACTTACATAGATGTAGAGCTAATAATATAATTGTTTTGGAAACAAAAAATCCAGACTCCATATTTTTTTATTGGGGCAATTTTTTTGGGGTGCTAAGCAAGAACCCAGTAGTGCATAAGCACAACAATAATAAAAATAATATTAATAAATACTGTACGTTAATAAAATAAAAATCTGATTATAATATTATAATATAATAAATTTTATAAAGCAAAATGGAAATAATGTTATGTTATGAAATCAAAACCGACTGTAGTGGGTGTGTTTCACACAAGCCTGCTTCTTTTTTTTACACGAGCATAATCAAACGAAAACATCAACCTTTGAGTGTGTTGGTAAACGAAAAAGTCCATATAAAAAAAACTAAAAATTTGACGTTTCTCACTAACACTTCTTAAAGTCTATTTAGAAAAACAGACGCACACCACAAAAGGTTGAGTACTTTATTCTCTTTTACATCTCACTAAACTGATAAACGATTGTCAAATGATAATGGTAATTTTGAAAATGACATATATGCGATGACAGCTTCATTTATGCAAAATAATTTTATTTGATTTTATAATAAATGTAGATTGATTGTTGTGTAAATAAATGTAATAATATTGTTGATAGTATACACAATAGTATAATATTGTGGATAATATCGAGTGAATCTTGTTTGTTTTGTGTAAATTCGAGTAGGATAGGTTTGTGGTTAGGTTTTTCAAACATAAATAAAGTATATATGAGTTGCATAGGAATGTATTTTGATTCTAAATTCATAAATGGTTTAATAAAACTTTTATCTATTTACATTAGATTTTATTAAAATATGTTTTTCGCGTTAAAATTTTCATGTCTTTAGTGTATCATTGCGTGAAAAAGTTTGTGTAGATTTTTCATGTACGTCACGGTATGAATGTTTAAATGTGATAAGAGATAATGTCCTGTTTAAAATTTGAATATTTTAAACTCTTCTGGAAATCGATCTTGCAATTAAATCATAATTTCCGCGATAATTTAACTTAAGTTTTGAAGTCGATATAGTTTGTTAAATGATCGTTGAGTTTGACACAGAGAGTAAGACACGCTCATTCGTTTTTATTTTACATTTTTTGTACATTTTTACTCAATAATACTTAGGTGGTGTGCGTTTGTTTATTATTTTTATACTGTATTCGCAATCGAATACGAATAGAAGAATATTCACTAATACCACTAAAGGTTGATATGCTTCTACAGCATATGTATGCATAAAGTTTGGCTTGTGTGAAACACACATACTACAGTCGGTTTTGTATGAAATACATAAATAAAACAAATATGTATGTACTAAATAAACAAAATATAAATTGTGACTAAACTTAATATATATGTGTATATATATATATAACAATTAATATAATTAAAATTAATCAAAACTATTTAATTACAGTAAATACAATTTATAAAACACAAAAATAATAAAAAAAATTAAATATTGTTTGAAAAAGTTGAATGATCAGCTGATTAGAACTACGGGGGCATAAGTAAAAATCCGCAATAATTTGTTAGCATTCAGCTCAACATGAACGGGACCATATGGACACACTTAAGAGGTGGAGATACAAGTAGATTGAAATCAACCTCTATACACCGCTCAGGTGGCTCAGTGGTTAAAGCTGTGGCAGTTGGAGCGGGAGGTACCGGGTTCGAATCCCGATAGGGGCAGGATGCAAAAGGGACTTTTCACCATCTGATTTCGATCGATGTTAATGAACACATCTATGACCCCCTGTTGGAGTGCAGAACCCATCTTCCATGTCAGTACTATAGGCTGGCATGGAGCTATGCAATGCGCAGATGGTTCTACGAAAATCGGACCTATAGCCGTACGTCCTCGATTTGGCCGTTAAGGCGTAAAGTAGGACGTAAATAAGCGAACCGCGAAAGAGCTGGGAGAACCTTGAGCCCCAAAAAAGATAGCATAGTATAAAATACAAATAAAAAAAAAAAAAAAAAAAAACTCTATACGGGATAAATCTTAAGTATATAATTTTTTTAGTAGTAGTAGTATTGACCTTATGTATATAATAACTATTGGTATGTACATGCAAATGGAGACTTAAAGCCATATGTATTACTATTGTTAATAATAATATGGATTTTGGTTTCGAGAGTTAAAATTAAGATAGTAATGGTGATCTAACGGCATCGTGAGGTGATATGAGAGTGAGTTAATTGCATGAAATGAGTTTCAACAGGAAGAGATGTTTCATCAATTCCCATAATTTCAACGAACCCTATTCTGACCAGAGCTTATTCGCAGTTACTGGTGGGGTCGAAACTGGATTGATTACACAATGGAGCCAAAATGCAAATGAAACAGGTCTCTGTTTCGGTGCCAGAGCAGATTCGAAAGTCCAAGAATAATTTCGAATCTGAGTTTTAATCAAGTATTTTCCCAGTTTCGTCTTTACACAACTAGTTAACATTTCCTATCTTTCCTATAAACGTATACTACCGTTTTACATATTTAGGGCAGAATTTTGAACACATATTTTCGGTAGCAAAAGTTTGAGGATGTTATAAGATGTAAACTACTTGTTCAGGACTGTAACAATTAAGTGAATTGTTAAAAGCTCAATGTTGATCGTGGTACTGTATTCTGATACTACAAAAATAAACATTTCTTCTTTGTGCGAATATGCCCTGGCGTAGTTTATTTTGTTTTAGATTTAATCATAATTGAAATTTATTAATATTTATCCCGGTTTCACGGTATTTTTTTTCTTCGTGTATAAGTACTTCTGCGGGAATCGATTGCGAGATTGTTTCGTTGTCCATGGTTTTTTTTTTGGAAAAGGTCAATAAGTTTTTGGTCGTCTAAAGGACAGGATCGAAAGAAAAACAGCCAAATTCACATTAATCAGTGATAAGCATACAAAAAAAACTTTCTTCTGAATCAATTTGGGTAAATCAATATATATTTTATGTCTGGAAAATAGATATTTTCAAATACTTGAAATAAGACAATAATAAAAAAATTTACAAGTAATGTGAAAATGTTATTTGATCATGTTTTTTTTGTTAAATGATAATTGAACCAATGGTGGCAATTGAACAATTAATTTTTAAGTCCATGTGAAAATAATTAATTAAAGAAACGAACAGTTATCTAACTTAAAACTATCTAATAATATAACTGGCTCCTTACATAAATATGTTTACTCATACCTTCAATTAAATTTTTTTTTGGTCGGTTTTCACAGGTCATTATTAGCCCGTACTGTGTCAACAATCTGACTCCATCGGTTTCGATCACGAGCCAGCTCTTCATATTGTTGCAAACAACCACAAGATGCCAGATCGCTCACTACGCCGTGGAGCTATCGTCGCCGACAGCGGCTTCTTCGCCTACCGTAAGGCGGTTCTCCCTTAAAGGTTCGCTGTATCATTCGGTTCGGATCAGCACGCAGAACGTGTCCGAGCCAGAATACACGCTGTCCTTTGATTTCATGCACGATATCAGGAATTTGCATTAAATTCCTGATCTCGTGATTAAAAACTCGGTAAGTGCCATCGACGTCACGCTTTGGGCCATATATCACACGCATGATTCTTCTCTCGAATGTTAGAAGCCATCTTTCGTACTCATCCGTCAAGATCCAACTCTCACATCCATACATGACAACGGGTCTGATCAACACTATGCACAGTTTCAGCTTATCCGCATTTGCAAGATATTTTGATTTCAGCAGTGGACGTAGAGGTTACAAAGCCCGGTTTCCAGCGGCAAGGCGGAACTTGATATCCTCGCCCACACTATTATCGTGAGTGATTTGAGATCCAAGATACTTGAATCTCATCACTCCTTCAAACGCGCGGTTAGCACTACTGAAATCACTTGCGTCTTAGGCTCTAAAACCAGATATCATATATTTGGTTTTGGACTCGTTGATTTTGAGATCAACGGAAGCTGAACACTGTTCCAGTGGATCAAGTATCTCTTTCACTCCGTTGCCATTTAATCCAATCACATAGATATCATCTGCATATGCAAGCAGTTGATTGGATTGTTGGAATAAGATATTGTCCTGAGGTGTTGCACTTTTACGAAGAATGAATTCCAACATGAGATTAAAAAGTATCGGGGTCAGCGCATCTCTTTGTCGAACACCGGAATTGATTGCAAAAGTTCTCGATAGCCTGTTCTCAACTATGTAGCCTGTACTTAACACAGCATTGTGACTGCGTTACTGTCATTTTACACAGATGTACATATTTTTTCGGTATTCTTAAATATTTAAGCGCATTCGATAGTCTCTGATCGAGTGATATGCTTGCATCTCGCGATGTACACCAGGTATTCCTGGATTTGATATCCAGGAATACCTGGTGTACATCGCGAGATGTTTCATAGTACTTGGAAAGAATCATCCGCAGCGAAAAAACTTGATCAGTGACTGACCGATTTGGACGGAATCCTCCCTGGTAGTCACCGATAATTTCCTCCGTCAGAGGAGTAATTCTTCCCAAGATAATGTACAACAGTTACTTATATGCTGTGCAAAGGAGAGCTATACCGCGATAAATCTCGCATTTCAAGCGATCACCCTTCTTGAATATTGGGCATAACGCGGCCACTTTGCATTCGTCAGGTTGTTTGCAAGGTCGAACGACAATTCCACAAAGTAAGCCCTCCGAATATCAAGATCTCTGAATTAATGCAATTAACTCCTGGTGAACGATTTTTCTTTCATTTCTGCATGGCCATTGTGAATTCTTCGTAGGTTGGATCCTCAATGAACATCTCTGCGGTCTGTATTTGAGGGTATTCAAATACAGCTTGTGATACATGTGGAACATTAAGTAGGTCAGAAAAATGTTCACACCATGTATCGAATACCGCATCGACGTTAACACAGGTTTCCATCCTGGTCCCGCATGGCAGTTGACCGATATATTAAGGTATAGTGCAATTCGGTGATTCCCTTAAGGAAACCAAGTGAATTGTAAAGTTGTTGTACTCCTAAAGACCTTAGCCTTCCATCATTCGCGCTTTTTCATACAATCTACAAATGCGTTTAGCTGTCCTCTTAGCAAGAACTGCTTTAATTTTCCTTGCGATTGTAAACCGAGTCTGCGCTTCATTATAGGCTATATTTCGTTGCTCAACAGCAAGACGACACTCCTCATCAAACCAATCATTTTTGGGCTTAGTTTTTACTATACCAAGAGTGTGCTGGGCAGCATCGACAACCGAGGTTTTCAAAACTTCCCAGACACTGTTCACATCATCAGATTGGTAATTGGACTGCATGGTGGCCGGTTGTAGCTTAATGGTTAAGAGAGTTTCGCATGTTAATTTTTTGACCAAAAAATTAACATGCAACCGAATGACTTAAAAACGCGTTTGTGTGTAAAAACATTCGTTGAGCTGACCACCTACAGCTACAATGTGCACCAATCGATAAAATGGTTCGTAAGGTCTCAGTTGAAACGTGAAAAGGGCCGTTTACTGCCTCCAAGCAATAGATTATTTAATTGGATTGCATAATGCTATTGCTGACAAGATTTTGATATTTTCGTTGCGTTTCTTCATTTATCAGACCTTCACAGGAGAATCGCGTTGTATATTCTCCTGTCCTCCCTGACTTCTACGAAAATTTCCATCGTAGCTTTGCAGCAACCATAAAATGGTCACTGCCTACGAATTTTTTTCGATGACCGATACAATCTCACGTATTGGACAACCCGAGCCCACACTTTTGAAATCAACACATGGTTAATTTGGCTTCGAGAAACGTATATCCTTGGAACACATGGTCTCCACTTTTAGGCCATCGAGTTTCTTGGAGAACTACGAGTTCCAGCCGATAATCTTTCATGCATATGATAAGGCCTTACATCGCGCCAGGTTTTCGAAGTGTTTGCACGTTCCACGTGCCGATCCTCAATCTCGTGTCCGGGTACGGAGTTCCTACCTAAACTACGATATTGCTGTATATGTCTTTGAATTACCACATCATCATCGACTGTGAACCAAAAGGGTGAAATACAAAGAATAGGTTTGATTCATATACGTGTTCGGGTGGCAGTAGCAAACAGTGCTGTGACGAGACATTGAACAAGCAGAGCTGATTATCATATGACGAGACATTGAGAAGCGGAGCTGGTTCTCGTATGACGAGACATTGAAGAAGCGGAGCTGATTAACACATTCATGGACACTATTTTTACATGAGAGCTGTTCAGAAAGCCACTTGCTAAAACCTGGTTAGTATATTAAAGATAATTTACATCTGATTGAAGTGTTGGGTATAAAATATTTTTAGTTTTGTTTTGCAATTGCAATTTTTTTTGCAAATTATACTGCTTTAGCAGTGATGACCCCCATAAGAAATTAAATTGATCTCTATGGACACAACTGCTTAAGCAGTGGTAAATTCTAGATCATCTGTGGCTCCATTAAATTCTAGATCATCAGTGGCTTCTTCAAAATTTACATCCTGAATTTCATCATTGTCATCAAAACTCTCGTCAAGGTCAGTTGCACTGTTATTTTCACTATTCTCACTATCGCTATTACAATCATTTATATATTCAGGATCATTGCAATCATTTGAGGAAAAATCAACTTCTTTCTCCTCGTCACCAGCCATCTCATCAAACAAAGCCAATAATTTCCTTTGCTTTTCCTCATAACTGTCCATTTTATTGTAAAATGTTATTAAATATTAAATATTTATTCTTAATCTTTATTCAATATTGATATTTTAGAGTAAAATAATATTTATTCTAAATATTATTTAAACTAAAATAAACAAGTATATACGATACGACACTTTTTCTGACTCTTATGTAATATATATGAGAATTACAACTGCATTTACAGTTGTGGCGTTATTTTGGTAGAAAGAAACAATAATATAATTAAAACATTACATTCGTTTTTTTCATACTAAAACTAAGGCGGGCGAATATGACTGCCATACTGGTATAATGTAAAATGAATAAACTATACAAATGAGAAGAGATAATTTTTCTAAAACAAATCAAAAATCAAAAACAGAGAGAAGCAAAATATACTGCACTGCAATTGCAGTATTGTCCCATTAGCAAACAACCAAAACACTGCGTCAGCAGTGGTTGTCCGCGAATGTGTTTTCAATAATATAATAAATAAATAAACAAAAATGTATCTTTTGGTTTGCGTATTTTTTGAGTACATACTTATATTAACGTTTTATATAATTTTTCGCTGGTCCTATTTTTCTTTTCGGTGGTCAACGAAAAGTTGATGTTAATTATTCAATATCTACGTAAGATATTTCACAATGAAGGTTGAACATTTGACGCCGGACGAGTTCGAGGTTGAATGGTTGGTAATATACCAAAAAATAAGGTGGAAAAGTTAAATGCTGTTAAAGTGGCGTTTAAGGCCGAATCAGAAAAAACGTTCAAAGCTCATGTATTAGCTCGACGAAATCCTCTATGGGAAATACAAAAATGTATAAATAAAATCATTGAACATCGGAAATGGTTATGTAAGTTAGATGGAGGTATCGATACCAGTTTAAGTATTTATATTGAATGTCGAGTTCAGCATATCATAGATCGGCTAATTCGATTAAGTACTACTAGTCGAAAATATAAAATGTCATAGTTGCTGGTAAGTTAGTAATGAAAGCGGTAACGAATATATCAAATGGTTCGGCTGAATTAGATGAATCTTTAAATGAAGTAAAAATGAAAGTAGAATTAAATGAAGAGGAACTATCATCATCGAAAGATGAACTTGGGGATAAACCTAACCTGAACGTGTGATAAATTAAATGTTTGTGCTGGCAGTGAGTCAGAAAGATGTAAAACCCAACCAATGTCTTTTACCAGTTATGCTGGTGAACTACAATCAGACGATGTTTTAGATACCAATATGGACCAAGGTGCAAGAAACAATACTCCTGCGCCTAGTTCTCCTTGGTAATCATTACCTGGCCAAGCTCGAGATGCTATCAACAAAAATAATGAAGATGAAAATAAAATACTTACACATATTCCAACTACGACATTAAACAAAATTATCCCAAAACCTATATTAAAACCGTTTGATATCGCATCAAATTATAAACACGGAATATCTCAAAATCAGTATTTATACCGATGAAAATTATCATTCGATGGACGCCTGGATGGTATTCCAATTCATCGTTTCCTATTTAGAGTATAGAACATGAAACTAGAAATTTTCGAATGACGGAACAAAATTTATATAATGAATATGGTTACTTACTTAAGGGACATGCAGCCGAGTGGTATTGGAGTTTCCAAGAACATCTCGAGATAAACTGGAAACAACTTAAAAATGATCTATTAAACCGATTCCAAGATCGACGTACAGATATGAAATCAAACAGCAACTAGTGTCACGTAAACAGAAATGGAAAGAACCATTTATGGAATTTTATAATGATTTCATGGCAATCACTTTACAATTTCATAACAGAATTCCCGAGAAGGATATACTTCATATATTAAATAAAATATTCGTTCAGGATTCCAAGTTATGTTACTGACTATCAAATCGATACTATTAGTAATTTAGTAGCACGTTGTGTATCATTAGAAGAAACGTGGAAAAAAATAAATTTAAACCCGAATTACTATGCCAACGTCGAAATGTAAGTGAATTAGTACAACATTCAGATGGTTCAGAAGAGTTTAATTTCTCCCAAACAAAAATCCAACCAACGTCGTTAATAGAGCAGGCACGAAACGTAAGTGCAATGCAACGCATGAACAATAAGCCTGAAACCCTAGGAATCGAACATTAACATAAGCCTGAAACCCTAGGAAAAACATTCGTTGCGGCTGACCACGTACAAGGTGCACCAATCGTTAAAACAAGTTTATAAGGTCACAGTTGAGACGCGGTAAGGACCATTTACGGTCTCTAGGCCATAGATTATTTTAAGTCGCATCATTAGATTTCACCCGAGAACCAAGCAAGTACCTATAACAATTCAAACAAGACACTTTCAGAAGCACAAACTTTACAATTGTAGCGAGAATTCGCTTCTAAAAAAAAAAAAAATCTCCAGAAAACAAGAAACAGATAACTACATTCCATAATCGTGTTGATATTTATCTAAAATAAACAAAATTATTATGAAACTAAATAATAATGTGTGTTATTGGTTTTTAGATCTAAGCTATAACTGCTGCCATCTATGGTTCAACATATCAAACTCAATGTTGAACCGATTGGCTAGCACAGATTCGAACCGAATCATATATATTATGTCTCCGTAATAATTAAGGTATTTATTTTAAGCTTAGAATTAGGGCTCAAAATTCGAGATTTCGAGAAACCAATGAGAAAACCACACGAAAGCGAGTTTTTCGAAGCTTGATGCGAAACCATGACCGCGGGAAGAAAAAGAAAACGATGATGGAGGTGGAGTTTTTTTTTTGGACAGAGAGTTGGGAGATAAGGCGAAGGTAGAAGACATACCGCAGATCAGAAATTGAAAAGAATTAACGAAAATAATAATTATAATTAATAGCAATAATAATAAATAATAATAATTAATAATAATTATAATTAATAGCAATAATAATAAGTAATAATAATTAATAATAATAATAATTAATAATAATAATTAAAAATAATAATTACATATTAATTATAGTGATGGAGAATATCTTATAATCAAATGATAGATAAATAATAAGATACTATATCCTATATCTAGTGATAAAAAGAAAAATTTTTTTTTGAGTGAATGGCCCGAAATAAAACTAAAGACAAAAAAAAACATTGAAAGTGCCAAGCAATTATAAGTAGTTTCTCGAAAAACAAAACTTTTTAAGTAGATTAGTTTAAGTAGTGTAGAATTAGATTATTTGGTTGCTTAATAAATAACGATGGGTAATGGGTAGTGTAGAAATTAATAATTTTTTTTGAATTTTTTTTTTGAATTTATCTTTGTATAAATATAGTGTTATTTCAAATTAAGTCTACTGTTTTCTTTTATTTTGGTTTTTTGTTTCTTACTTTTTTCTTGTGAGTGAAGTGAAATTAAGAAAATATCTAAAAAAAAAAAAAAACTAAATTAACTAAAATTAAAATGACGGGCTGAGTAGCGGAACCTCGCGGCGGGTGAACGAGATGAGGTAAGTGGAGTTTATGTTATGGGGGCTGGTTATCTACCCTGTTCTTCACCATTTAAAACCTGATTTCCTTCTCTTTCCTTTCGCGGTCTTAACTAGGTTTATTCATACTTCGGAAAATCCCACTCCCTTACCCTGAGCTCAAGCCGGCTAAAAAAGACCGCCCCGAAGTCCCTGAATAAACAATCTCTCTCTGTTCGAGTTTTCCTGAGCGAATTCTCAGCACCATGACCTATGGTCATGTTACAGTGGCGCCCAATAACGTATAGGCTATTTCCTATCCATCCATTTCTTTCCTTATCCCTATTCCTTTGTTAATAATTTTCATTTTTATTTCATTTTTTTTAACACGTGCACAATGCGGTCTCATCCGTGGTTGATCCATTGTCGGACAACACGTGGCTTTCCGTTTATTACAAATTAGTTAAACTTTTTTTTTCTGATCGGAATTGATGACGTAACCACACAGGCTCTATTGTATTATGTTGATTCCAGTGTGAGTTCTTACATCATCAACCCCGGCATGATACGTAAAGTATATTTTTGCACGCTCGCGTGGGTATTCTACTCCTTGTGTGACCACCATGTTAGCACAGAAGCAAAAATATATACCGATTTTCGTACCTCGGCTTTCAAACACACCTTATTCTAATTAAGTTTGTTGATTTTGGTGTATAATTTGAAAGCTTAGTAACTTATTCCGTATTCCTTTTTAACCTCTTTTTAATCCACTCTCCTATCCTTTCCTAAATTTAAGAATTTTACAGATACCAGCCCCAGTCGTACCAAGGATCAGTAGCTGAACTGACCGTACCCGCTTATCTCATCTCACCCCGCTAACATAACCAATATAAATAATTTACATTTTTTTTAGCTATTTAACTAATTATTTTCAACGTGGTTTTCACATAACATAATCATTTAAATTTATCATATTTTTATTTTTTTTTGCATAAACGCGTCATATTTCTAATTTTGAACTTCAAGTATAACTTTTCCACTTGTTGATACCTACTTTCCACTGAGGATTTCATCGTGGTCCAATTATTTATATTACAATAATTTTATTTTATAAAATTCATCCGAACCATTTTGAAATCATATCCAATAATAGTTTATTTTAGTTACCGCTTTGTTTTATAATGGAAACGTTAATAAATTGCCAAGAGTTGGAATCAGACGAGTTCGCAATTGAATGCGAAGTTAGAGGACTTAAAGGACCTATGGCTTCTCTCTTTGTGGAATTACAGAACCATTTTGATAAGGAAAGTGCGGATACCCTACCGAATTACCAACTCGTGCTCACCTGCGAGCCCTAAAAACTCCTCAGCGAGAAACGGCTTCTTGCTGCGATAAGTTGAAAGCGATCCATGCAGAACTAAAATTAAGAATAGCGTCTGAACCTGATCAAGTTCTTGAAAACCTCTCGTGTTTAATTTCACGTCTTCTCCACGTCCAGCAGCGAATATCCCGAATTTCAGCCTCCAAAAGTGTTGCTCGTTCGGTTGGAACGTTAATGACATCTTGCCAGTCTTTGCTGGAGCTGGTGGCTAACTTAAAAGAGACACCCCCGAATCTTGATAAGTCTTTGGATAAACTTAATTCCATTCATCTCCAAGATGACTCAGGTAAGAAAGCCAATCGTTCCTCGGATGACGAAGATCAGCAGTCTCAGTCTGAACGTGATTTAAGTCGCCAACCTCCAGCCGGGAGAAAAGAAGTGTCACCAACCTTTAAATCTAAGTACGCAGCAGATGTATCGAGTGCTCGACAAGGCCTATCTTATGCGCTTAATTCTAAGCAACGGGAAATCGGGAATGAAAATCGACATCCAAGGCAACACCAATTAGACAATCTAAAACTTCTTGCTCCTTCGGTTTTACCTCAACATGTCCAATTTCAAACCAATGCATCACCCCATAATCAAGCTAAATTAACTTCAGCAACACAAGAGCCCATAATGTCACAGGATGCATTCAAACCGATTGCTTCGGATCCATCCCAAATGGCTGCATCTGGCAAACAGCCATCAAGGGGCATAAACTACCCTATCCCTTGGCCAGACAATTATAATCGGTTGCCGTATCCTAATTACTTGCATCCACAGAACGTGAATCCAGTCCAAACGCCACTACCAATGCCTATTCAGATGATTCCAGTACCTCAGCAGACAAGGTATGATATTCACAAATGGAACATCTCATTTGATGGAACTGCGAGTAGCACGCCTGTGGAGAGATTTTTCTTCAGAGTGGAGTTAATGGCCGAAACGCATGGGGTACTAAAGGAATCACTTGTTTACAATATTGGTCCATTATTGGAGGGTATCGCTCGTGAACACTATTGGCTCATACTCGAGCAGCATCCACATTGTGGATGGAATCAGTTAAAAGACGGATTTTTGCACCGATTTCAAGATCGTCGAAGTGATTCGGATATTAAAAATTCCTTGGACCAACGTAAAGAAAAGATAAAAGAATCGTTCGTCGATTTCTATTATCAGATACTAAGTCTAGCGCAGCCTCTGCGAACTCCGTTGACGGAAACCGAACTCACGGACATTTTAAAAAAAAACATGCGCCCCGGACTTCGTGTGGCTGTTGCAGGAGAAGTGTTTGCTTCTGTACCCTTGATGGTAAATCGATGCGTGTCCATTGAGGAAGCGTGGAAGGGCATGGGATATAACCCAGAAGTAGCTATGGGTCCTGGATTTTCCCGGGTTGTACATGAAATTATCGCCCATTCACCCGAGGCAAATTTGTATGCTCATCCAGATCATCTCATCGCTCGTCCAGTCCCAGTTCAAGCAGGCATTACTCCCCAGCAGATCTTCACCCCGCAGAATATCCAACCACCGATAGCCAATAGGAGTAATTCCCGGTTCTGTTCGAATTGTGGCCATCCTATGCAAAACAACACTACAGGATGTGTAAATTGTAACTGGAGATCGGTAAACTCGCAGGCGGAAATGAGGATCCCTGGGAAACCTCATTTCCAACAAACAACACTTCCAGCTCCCAGACAAAATATTATGGAGGCGGCAACGAATACCGACCCCGAATTTTACGCTCGGTTACGCCACCACAAATAGACACACAACTTGTTTCACTTTTACCAATCTTACCAAACTTAACTTCTAATAATTATCTTTCTTCGGCCTATCGTCATAAATCTCGGTCAATTAAATATTTTCGTCATAAGAGGAAATTACGTCACAAATTAGCAAAAGCTAATTTTTCCTCCGTGAACTCAGCATTTCCCATTGACAATCGCCCGTATGCCACCATCACTATATGTGAAACTGACATTTACGGATTGCTAGATAGCGGTGCCTCAATTAGTGCCTTAGGGAAAGGTTGTCTTGATTTTATTAAAAAGCACGGTTTAAAATTATATCCCCTAAGTGCTTCTGTTCAAACGGCTGACGGAACCAAACAGTCAGTGCTAGGCTACGTGAACGTAGAAATAGCCTATAGCGGAAAAACTTTGCCCATGCAGCTCTTCTTAGTTCCCGAGCTACAGCAGGAGTTATATTTAGGATATGACTTTTGGACCTTATTTGGTCTGAGACCAATACAGATTGAGGAGATGACCGATAAACAATCTCTCTCTGTTCGAGTTTTCCTGAGCGAATTCTCAGCACCATGACCTATGGTCATGTTACACAATTGAACGCAGTAATAAATCAATTCCCATCCTTTGCTAAAGAATTATAAGCGACAACCAATGTAATCTCTCATAGTATTAAAATAGGATCAGCCCAAGCAATTAAACAGCGTTACTATGCAGTGTCACCAGCAGTTTAGTCTAATATAAATAAGGAAATTGACCGAATGATTGCTTTAGGCGTCATAGAGGAATCAACCAGTGCGTAGAGCACCCCGGTAACGTAAGTAACCAAGCCCAACGGTAAAGTACGTTTGTACCTTGATGCCCGTAAACTGAATGAAGTCACCGTCAAAGATGCATATGCCCTGCCAATAATTGAGGGACTTCTGGGTCGACTAGATCAAACCAAGTTTATCGCAAGTTTAGATCTCAAAGACGCATTTTGGCAGATCCCGTTGACTTCGGAGTCCCGAGATAAAACTGCATTCACGGTATATGGGCGTCCTTTATAACAGTTTACTGTCATGCCATTTGGACTGTGCAACGCGCTACAAACGATGTGCCGGTTAATGAACCGAGTAGTTTCTTACGAATTACACGATAGAGTCTTTGTCTATTTAGACGATCTGTTGGTGACTTCTGGTAGCTTTGAAGAGCATTTACAACTACTAACAACAGTAGCCAATTTGTTAAGAAATACTGGATTAACAATAAATTTCGACAAGAGTTAATTTTTACTTAGAAACATCAAATATCTCGGATATATAGCTGGAGAGGGAAACTTAAAAGTGGACCACGACAAAGCAAAGGCTATTATACAACTTCCAATTCCCAACACGCTAATTCGTCGAAGATTCGGCAATTTATGTTGGTTGTGTGTTATGCCAGAAGGATTCCAATGGAGATGAACATCCTATATCATAGGTTAGGTTAGGTTAGGTTGAGTGGCTGCTACAGCACACTTAGACCGGAAACGGTCCGTTGTGATACCACAGGATCTTACTCCCCTTTTACCCCTATGAGAACCAGTTAGAGCTGCTTACGTAGCGTAATAAGTCTCGCACATTACAGTTCTCGAGATCGGAAAGGCAGTCCATTAAAAACATACCCAGATATTCATGTCTTTTGTGTGCCAAAGCCGGGCATGAGCATAGGAGGTGGACTAACGTCTCTTCCTCCTCCTCGTCCCTACAGCTTCTGCAAAAGTCATTTACTTCCAGACCCAGCCTTCTCGCATGTTCTCCAAGAAGGCAGTGTCCTGTGAGTATCCCCACGACCGTTTTAAGTTCACGTCTTCGCAGGGAGATAAGTGCCTTTGAGCGTTTCAAGTTCAGCTTTGGCCAGACTTGTCTTGCCACTCTACATGAGAGGGTGTTCGTCCACCTATTGTTCGCAGAGGCTTCCGCCTCTTTTTTAAGCACAGTCCTTAGTGCGTTAATGGGTCTCCCCAACTTCGCCCTTTCCGGTAGCAGTTGGAGAGTTGTACCGTGCCTCGCTAGTTCGTCCGCCCTGCAGTTTCCCATAACGTCTGAGTGGCCGGGGACCCAGACTACCTGGATGTTGAAATGCTCACTCATCTCATTAAGAGACGAGCGGCAACCCAACGCCACTCTAGAAGTTAGAGAAACAGAACCCAGCGACTTGATTGCCGCCTGACTGTCCACATAAATTGCGATATCAGTCGAGGATACCACATTATGTTTCAACCAGTTCAGGACCTCTTCAATCGCTATCACTTCTGCCTGGTACACACTGCAGTGATCAGGGAGGCGAACTGCTATATCTACCTCTAGTTTATCACAGAAGACTCCAGCTCCTACTTTACCGTCTAGCTTGGAGCCATCCGTAAAGAACTGCAATGCTCCCGTTTCAGCTGCCAACCCGCTCCTCCAGGATTCCCTTGAAGGGCAGGTGGTTTTGAACCTTTTCTCGAAGCACAGAGTCGGTGTAACATAGTCAATATTCGCCAGTTCTTTCCTCAGCGATCTGACTATCGTCGAGTGTCCTATTTGAAGACATTTCCACTGAGATATGGCTGATAGTCGAGTGGCCGTAATCGACGCCATCTGCTTACCATAAATGTCCACGGGGAGAAGGTGAAACAAGACTTCTAAGGCACTTGTAGGTGTTGTCCTCAGTGCCCCGCTTATAAGCATGCAGGCCGTTCTTTGCACCTTCTCAATCCTTTTCCTGTATGTTATTTTATCAAGAGCTGGCCACCACACGCTCACCCCATACATAAGTACAGGTCTTACTACGGAAGTGTATAGCCAGTGTACCAGCTCCGGCGTCAGGCCCCATCTCTTTCCGATGGCGTTCCTACACGAGTACAAAGCTATATTGGCCTTGTTTACTCTTTCCAGAATGTTGGGCTTCCAGCTTAGCTTACTGTCCAAGATTACGCCTAGAAATCTTGCCTTGTCCGTAAAAGCTAGTCTGTTACCATTTAGGAGAGGTGGATCTACTACAGGGATTTTATATTTCCTCGTAAATAGTACCAATTCAGTTTTGGACGCGCTAATTGCCAGTCCACATTTGGTGGCCCACCTCGTTATAATTAGGAGGGCATTTTGGATTACCTCCGCCACTGTGCTTATGTATTTCCCAGAGACAGCTATCGCTACATCATCTGCATAAGCAATCACTCCGATCCCTTCTCTCTCCAGCTTTAATAGCAGCTCATTGATTGCTATGTTCCAGAGCAGAGGAGACAGAACACCTCCCTGTGGGGTTCCCCTAGTCACCCGTCTCCTGATGGTGGATTCCCCCAGCTCTGAGTTAATCATCCTGCACCCAAGCATATGATTGATTAACCTACTTATAGGGTAATCCACCCCTAGTAGCGACAATCCCTCCAGAATTGCCTCCTTCTTTACATTGTTAAAGGCGCCTTCAATGTCAAGAAACGCCACCATACAAAACTCTTGCGAGAATAATGATTTCTCAATTGTACTTACCAGGGCATGCAGAGCTGTGTCCACAGACTTCCCTTTACAGTAAGCGTGCTGAGTCTGAGCCCAGTCACTAGGTCTAATTTTTGAGCGTATGTAGATATCTATCAGCCTTTCCAAGGTTTTCAATAGAAAGGATGATAGAGTTATTGGTCTTAAGTCTTTAGGGTATCCCTGCGAGCATTTACCCGCTTTCGGAATAAAAATCACTCTGACCTCCATCCACTCCCGCGGAGTACAGACCAGTTTTAAACACCCTTTGAAGATTACCTCCAACCAGGGGAGCATAACCCTCGAGTTTTTCTGAAGCTCCGCGGGAATAATACGGTCAGGGCCCGCCGATTTATAGGGTTTGAACCCTTCAATTGCCCATAGGATCCGTTCTTTGGTTACGATATCTTCTATGCGCATTACGTTTGCTTCTTGATGAGTACCAGTCCCTGTCGAGTCATCGAAGCTTCCCGGAAAGTGGGTTTCGATGAGAAGTTCCAAGGATTCCTTACTAGAAGCAGTCCAGGATCCATCTGGTTTAATTAAATAACTGGGACTGGTAGGATTGGTAGACAAAATCTTCCTAAGACGAGAGGTCTCGGAGACTTCTTCTATTTTGTCACAGAAGAGTCTCCATGATTTCCTCTGTGCCTTCCTTAATTCTTTTTTGTATATCTTGAGGTCCTCCTTGTAGGAGTCCCAGTCCTGAGCCTCTCTCGTACTTTTGGCTCTATTAAATGCTTTCCTACACGCCTTCCGGTAGGTCCCCAGTTCCTTAGACCACCATGCCGGTTTTTGCTTGCCCCTGGGTTTAACTATTGGGCAAGCAGCGTTGAAGGACCGATTGCAAGCAATTGTGAAAGTTTCCACTATGCTGTTCAGTTCCTTCACTGTCGCTGGTGGTTCAGGGGTCTCTGGTAATCATCCTATATCATACATGCCTCAAAATTTAAACGCCGCTCAACGTAATTATTCAATAACAGAGCTCGATTGTTATGCTGCCGTGCTAAGTATTCTAAAATTTAGAGCGTATATAGAAGGATACCCTTTTAAGATAGTTACGGACCACGCTAGTCTTAAATGGCTGATGCAACAGAAGGACGTAACCGGATGCCTAACTAGGTGGAGCCTTAAACTCCAATCCTACAACATTACAGCGTTCCAGATACCTTGTCACGGTCATTCGTAGAGGAAATAAAAGAAAATGCTAATATAAACATTGCTGCCCACATAAATCATCTGAGTTTGAAACAGTTGAGTTAGGAATCTAATTCTGACAATCCAAGAAAATCTCCAACTAATTAATAATAGAGTCTATATTCATCTTCCTGCTCAAAATACAACCACTAATGAGATGACAGATATTCCGGCGTGGAAGTTATTTATACCCGATGATCTCATAAAAAAACACACGATCCACCTCTATCATGTTGGAATTTTTAAAACTTTAAATAATTTAAAACGATTTTATTACTGGCCAATCATGGCACACGATATTCGAACGTATATAACTTAATGTCTTAAGTGCAAAGAGACCAAACCATTAAATTATTCCCCTCAGCCACTCATGGGAGATTAGCAATATCTTATCGTGCTATGCAACGTTGTTACATCGATTTTTTAGCTTCATATCCACGATCTTCTCAAGGATATACATATTTATTTGTAGTTCTGGATAATTTTACAAAGTATATATGTATTTAAAAAGCCCATGAGTGAGCTATGCATGTATTTGGAAAAGGATATATTTATGGTATATTCAGTTCCAGAAGTCATAGTGTCAGACAACGGTTCAAAATTTATTTCGGCGTGATTCAAACATTTATTAAATAATTATGGCGTTCATCATTTGCTATCACTCATAATATACTCCGCCAGCCAATGCCTCAGAACGCATTAACCGGTCAATACTGGCAGCTATACGAGCATATATACAAGATGACCATAGAATATGGAACCACCACCTGCCAGAAATAGTTAGTGCATTACGGAATACAATTCACAGTTCTACCCAATTTTCACCCCATTATTTAATGTTTGGTCAGCACTTAATAAATCATGGTGACCAGTAAAAAATTTTGAAGGACATAAATTTACTCGAATCCCGTGATGTTAACGTCCATTCAAAATTCGATCATTTGAGTATATGTCAAAAACTAATTTTGAGTCATGTAAAAGATTCCTATTAGCGTAATGCAACACGATATAACCTGAGAAGTAAACAACGTGAACTAGTGCCAGGTCAGATAGTTTTAGTAAGGAATTTTGTTCAAAGTGATTCATCGAAAAGATTTGCTGCTAAACTCGCACCTAAATTTGTTGAGGCAAAAGTTGGAACTAGAGTTGGTAATGTTGCTTTCAATATTGTTCGAAAAGATGGAACAAAAATGGGAGTGTATCATATAAAAGATATAAGAACCTAACTATAGCAAATTGCCCGGCTAATGAGATATCAGGGTGATAGGAACGTTCCCATGACCCTGATATCTTATTAGCCGGGCAATTACGTGAATTGTTAAAAGCTCAATGTTGATCGTGGTACTGTATTCTGATACTACGACAATAAACATTTCTTCTTTGTACGAATATGCCGTGGCGTAGTTTATTTTTTTTTAGATTTAATCATAATTGAAATTTATTAATATTTATCCGGGTTTAACGGTATTTTTTTGTCTTCGTGTATAAGTATTTCTGCGGGAATCGGTCAGTTTCAATTGATATTTTTTTGCCTGTCGCTCGGTAGATTGTTTCGTTTTCGATGGTTTTTTTGAAAGAGTCAATAAGTCGTCGTCTAAAGGAAAAAAAACAAAATTCACATTAATCAGTGATAAGCATACAAAAAAAACTTTCTTCTGAATCAATTTGGGTGAATCAATATATATTTTATGTCTGGAAAATAGATATTTTCAAATACTTAAAATAAGTGAAATAAGACAATAATAAAAAAAATGTACAAGTAACGTGAAAAGGTGATTTTTTGTTAAATGATGAAATGTTTTTTTTTTTGTTAAATGGTGATTAAACCAATGGTGGCAATTGACTTAAAAGTATCTAATAATATAACTGGCTCTTTATATAAATATGTTTACTCACACCTTCAATTTAATAAATAAAATTTAAATTAAAAACAAAAATATAAATGTACATAAAGCCAAGTGTTTCAATTATACATAAGTACCTATCTAAAATACGATTTTGCTGTATATGTTTTTGAATTACCACACCATCATCGACTGTGAACCAAAAGGGTGAAATACAAAGAATAGGTTTGATTCATATACGTGTAGCAGTAGCAAACAGTGCTGTGACGAGACATTGAACAAGCGGAGCTGATTATCGTATGACGAGACATTAAGGAGTGGAGCTGATCCACGTATGATGAGATATTGAAGAAGCGGAGCTGATTTCCGTATGGAGGGAGTAAATACCTAGTTTTAAGTACAGTCCGGTAAACAATTATTTTCAGTCACCATAGTTGAACCATTAAACAACAACTAACAACCGTAACACATTTTTTTGTCATTGTTTAATAATTTTCAGTTTTTCAAAGTATCTATGGTGCTGATTTATTCTACGATGGTCCATTAACCTGTCTCCAAATAAGGCTAATCTCATCAGGGAAAATCAAACATCATCGACACGCATTTTGTTTTGTTTTAAATTTATTTTTTTGTTAAAATTAAAACTCAAGCAGGGACTTAATGATCCACTCACGGCCAACAACACACCTCTTTTCGACTGAGCGAGCATGAATCAAAAGTTCCTAATCTTTATGTACTTTGGCCAATCAAAAGATGCCAAATGTTACAGGATGGAAATTTATGTATCGAGTTCTAAGATTATAACATTTAGCATATTTTTCATAAGGTTTTAGAAAATGTTTTACTATGGATCGTACAATTGAAATTCGATCAGAGGAATGTAACATCATCTTCGTCTAGAGAATTCATGTCGCGTAAAAGTTTATATATTTGTCTGTTGGTTATCATATGATGACTGATCATTAAAAAGAACGGCGTGTGTTTTGTCAATTCGCGAATGGACGTGCGTAATGTGCATGCAAATCGGACAGATGTCAATCACAAGTCTTAAGTTCGTTTTTTACATATGCACAGATAGCAGCAACAATGGAACGATCTACGCGTTCAGAGGCGTCCGTTTTTTTTCTTGAGTATGTTGCCGTCTTACTATGTGATATATTGAATTCAATTATAAAAATTCAATTATATAAATGCAATATTGAAAGCTTTGCTACAAAATTGAGCAAATGGGGTACGTAATATTTGATAAAAAAAGAAATAAATATTAATTAGGAATAGAAGGTAAATGAAAGATTTACTAATTTTTAACATAATATGACATTAAGAAGAATAAATAATTAACGAGATAACTGCTTGACCCTATTGTTAAAATTTGTTAAAAAAAATCCTTAGGTTAAGCGACTTTAGCAAGAGTTGGTTTTAAGTGGACAATACACTGATCAATCTCATAACATAGTGACACCTGAGTGGCCGATAAAGGCCATCAAGTTAAATTTACTTCAATATACTTAACAAGAACAAATTTATTAAAAAATCTCACAATACACTGATCAATCTCTTATAGTAATCACACCTTGCTCAAAATCTCTGGGGTTGGCTGATAATGGCCTTCCGATTTCGAATAAAATTTAAATCAATATACTACAAAAAAACGTTACAAAATTCCCTATAGGTCAATCTCATGTTATAGTCAGACCTTGATCAACATATTTCTGAGATTGGCCGATAATGACCATGCAATTTCGAGTTATGTATATTTAATTTAAGTAAGTAAATAGGTTCTTATAATTTTTTTGGTTTTTGACTGCACACAAAGCTGACTGTAGTGTGTGTGCGTGTGTTCACACAAGACTGCTTATTTTGTTTTTCACGAGCCTAATCAAACGAAAACATCAACCTTTGAGTGTATTGGTAAACGAAAAAGTCCATATAAAGCAAAATTCAAAATTACTCGTTTCTCACTAACACTACTTAAGGTCTATTTCGAAAAACAGAAGCACAATACAAAACGTTGAGTATTATTATTCTCTTTTACATCTCTACTAAACTGATAAACTATTGTCAAATGATAGTGGTAATTTTGATAAACAATGAAAATGACATCTATGCAATGACAACTTCATATATGCAAAATAATTTTATTTTTATTTTTTCATAAATATAGATTAATTGTGTAAATAAATACTATTTATAATATTGTGGATAATACACAACAGTGTAATATTGTGGATAAGTTAGGTTTTTCAAACCAAAATAAAATATATGAGTTGCATAGGAATGCATGTACATATTTTGATTCGAAATTCATAAATTTTTTAATAAAACTTTTATCTATTTACATTAGATTTTATTAAAATATTTTTTTCGAGTTAAAATGTTCATGTCTTTAGGTGTATCGTTGCGTGAAAAAGTTTGTATAGATTTTTCATGTACGTCACGGTATGAATGTTTAATTGTGATAAAAGATAAATGTGCTGTTTAAAATTTGAATATTTTAATTTGACCTGTCCAAGTAAAAACTGGAAATCAATTTTGCAATTAAATCATATTTCCTAGCTAATCATAATCTGTAGCTTAATAGTTAAGAGAGTTTCTCATCTCGAGGTCGATTCTCGCCGTATATATAACACGCTCCGGATGACATAAAAAGCGTTTGTGTGTAAAAACATTCGTTGGGCTGACCACCCACAATGCACACCAATCGTAAAATGGGCCGTAAGGTCTCAGTTACGACGCGGTCGGTAAGGGCCGTTTGCGGCCTCTAAATTATATATATAACCATAGATTATATATAAATATATATATATATATATATATATATATATATATATATATATATATATATATATATATATATATATATACATATATATATATATATATATATATATATATATATATATATATATATATATATATATATATATATATATATATATATATATATAGCAGAAGAAAAAACAACGCGATTCTCCTATGAAGGTCTGAAAAATGAAGAAACGCAACGAAAATA
>OZ010736.1:78051118-78053618 GCA_963932295.1 Tipula lateralis | reverse complement strand
AGATATATAGATATATAGATATATAGATATATAGATATATAGATATATAGATATATAGATATATAGATATATAGATATATAGATATATAGATATATAGATATATAGATATATAGATATATAGATATATAGATATATAGATATATAGATATATAGATATATAGATATATAGATATATAGATATATAGATATATAGATATATAGATATATAGATATATAGATATATAGATATATAGATATATAGATATATAGATATATAGATATATAGATATATAGATATATAGATATATAGATATATAGATATATAGATATATAGATATATAGATATATAGATATATAGATATATAGATATATAGATATATAGATATATAGATATATAGATATATAGATATATAGATATATAGATATATAGATATATAGATATATAGATATATAGATATATAGATATATAGATATATAGATATATAGATATATAGATATATAGATATATAGATATATAGATATATAGATATATAGATATATAGATATATAGATATATAGATATATAGATATATAGATATATAGATATATAGATATATAGATATATAGATATATAGATATATAGATATATAGATATATAGATATATAGATATATAGATATATAGATATATAGATATATAGATATATAGATATATAGATATATAGATATATAGATATATAGATATATAGATATATAGATATATAGATATATAGATATATAGATATATAGATATATAGATATATAGATATATAGATATATAGATATATAGATATATAGATATATAGATATATAGATATATAGATATATAGATATATAGATATATAGATATATAGATATATAGATATATAGATATATAGATATATAGATATATAGATATATAGATATATAGATATATAGATATATAGATATATAGATATATAGATATATAGATATATAGATATATAGATATATAGATATATAGATATATAGATATATAGATATATAGATATATAGATATATAGATATATAGATATATAGATATATAGATATATAGATATATAGATATATAGATATATAGATATATAGATATATAGATATATAGATATATAGATATATAGATATATAGATATATAGATATATAGATATATAGATATATAGATATATAGATATATAGATATATAGATATATAGATATATAGATATATAGATATATAGATATATAGATATATAGATATATAGATATATAGATATATAGATATATAGATATATAGATATATAGATATATAGATATATAGATATATAGATATATAGATATATAGATATATAGATATATAGATATATAGATATATAGATATATAGATATATAGATATATAGATATATAGATATATAGATATATAGATATATAGATATATAGATATATAGATATATAGATATATAGATATATAGATATATAGATATATAGATATATAGATATATAGATATATAGATATATAGATATATAGATATATAGATATATAGATATATAGATATATAGATATATAGATATATAGATATATAGATATATAGATATATAGATATATAGATATATAGATATATAGATATATAGATATATAGATATATAGATATATAGATATATAGATATATAGATATATAGATATATAGATATATAGATATATAGATATATAGATATATAGATATATAGATATATAGATATATAGATATATAGATATATAGATATATAGATATATAGATATATAGATATATAGATATATAGATATATAGATATATAGATATATAGATATATAGATATATAGATATATAGATATATAGATATATAGATATATAGATATATAGATATATAGATATATAGATATATAGATATATAGATATATAGATATATAGATATATAGATATATAGATATATAGATATATAGATATATAGATATATAGATATATAGATATATAGATATATAGATATATAGATATATAGATATATAGATATATAGATATATAGATATATAGATATATAGATATATAGATATATAGATATATAGATATATAGATATATAGATATATAGATATATAGATATATAGATATATAGATATATAGATATATAGATATATAGATATATAGATATATAGATATATAGATATATAGATATATAGATATATAGATATATAGATATATAGATATATAGATATATAGATATATAGATATATAGATATATAGATATATAGATATATAGATATATAGATATATAGATATATAGATATATAGATATATAGATATATAGATATATAGATATATAGATATATAGATATATAGATATATAGATATATAGATATATAGATATATAGATATATAGATATATAGATATATAGATATATAGATATATAGATATATAGATATATAGATATATAGATATATAGATATATAGATATATAGATATATAGATATATAGATATATAGATATATAGATATATAGATATATAGATATATAGAT
>OZ010736.1:78003618-78048618 GCA_963932295.1 Tipula lateralis | reverse complement strand
AGTATAATCATTTTCACATTCGGATACGAGTTTGTTAGTTTTGTTATGATTGTTAGTTGGATAGGTTAGAACCATTCTAAATTCATCATATGTATTCGTATCGCTTCAACAGTTAAAACTGGAGTATTTAAAAAACTTCTTTGTTTTTTAAATACTCCAGTTTTAACTGTTGCTCTATTTGTCCTTAAACATGTGTCCGTATAATTTCCAATCCATCACCATCTTACACGTGGGAAACTAACAATTTCGCGATGACCCGACAGCATTTCCATATACAATATGATGATCTAATCACTGTTAATTCGTTTGTTAGGGAAATTATTCAAATAAACAATTTAGTCCAGTCATTTAGCTAACCTGACTACATTGAAAATAGAATTTATTTTCCAGTGAATAAATATTACTGAAGATGGCAATATATTAACCATCTTCTGAAATATTTATTTTATTATATAGAAAATTAAATACAAAAATTCAACTATAAGTAATATTTATTTGAATAAAATTTAAAATACAATAATAACATTTTAATTTATTGAATCAATTACATAGTTTATTGATTGTTCACTAATAATGCGTTGTCGAACTGTCCCTTTTATGTTTTTTAATATGTAATCATGAGATTATTTCCACTATTTCAATTTTCATTTTTCGATTTATAAATGCTATCAAAACATTGTTCAAAATATTGTTTAGTTCTTAGTAACATAAGAGTATGAAGCATATGAAAACATAGTGAAAATTGACATTAAAATGTTTTACCCTATTTATCAACAGGAAGATTTTCTGATGCGATTTTATTACAACTCCGCGATCATTCATTAACAATTGATCATCATTACTGTTAGTTTATACTATGATAATGCCAGCAAAGTCTGTAAGAACTTGTTCAAAGTTGCAATGAGAAAAATGAAATTGTTTGATCTCTGTGTCAAAAGAAAATCAAAATAATATTATATGCCAGCTCTCTGATTAATAATGCGCGCGATACTCGATATGTCATAATGATTTTTAGTTTTTACTATCATATAGGATAGTCCATGAATCTATTGTTTCGAATTTAGAAAATTTTTCTGAAATTTTAAGATGCAACCTTAAGGCAGTTTTTATAGTTTCTTTATTCTACTTAAAAATATCAATTTGAATTGTATACTGTTTTCAAACAATTTTTTTCATTCTACTTAAAAATATCAATTTTACCAAGCTGATTTCCTTTCTTACTGTTTAATACATTTACTTAGAATTCTTACTGTTTAATACATTTACTTAGAAAATTTTCGAACGTCCTCGATTTGGCTAATAAGGCGTAAAGTAGGACATAAATAAGCGAACCGCGAAAGAACTGAGAGAGCTTGGGCCACAGATTGCATAGTATAAAATATATTTAAAAAAAATATTTAAAAAAAAGATTCAAAATGAAATGTTTTTATTATTTTTTCGTTACGTTTTATGTTTCAATATGTTAGTCCGCTGAATATCACTATTAAAATATTTGTTGTAGATACATAGGCCTATACAATCTTTAGTATGATTTTCCAAAAACATAACTCGAGTGAAAAGTTTTAGTTTCAACTTACGAATACCAAATTCAATTCTATGGTAATAACAGATTGATATATAGTTAAGCAAATCATCACATTTGGAAATTATAATAAAATTAATTAAAATAAATTCTCATATTTTCAAACAATAAACTTCATATTATATTAAATTCGATAACAAAGCACCATCTATAATACTGAAATGATCCAATGATTTGTATCATACCAGTGGCATATATTGAATCTATATTTAATAACACATAAGTATCATGAATTCAATGACACAATACCTCATTCTAACAATCTATTGACAGTTAATTGATTCACAAAGCCGTAATAAAATCCATTGAAGTATTTGTAAACAATAAGTAATAGGTTTTTATTGTTCTATAATATGACGAATCATGTGTACGATAAATAAATTTATCTATCATAAGTTTAAGTAGATCCAACAAAATAGTAAACAAAAGTTTTAAATTACAAATAAAGTTTCTTCATTCATATCGTATAAAATTGTTAACAATACAAATACACGTCCAAATTTGCTTCACGTTTTTTCAACTAAAAAATTTAACTAATTAAGACAAATATAAATAAGGAAATTTTAGACCGCAAGAATTTATATATATATATATATATATATATATATATATATATATATATATATATATATATATATATATAAATATATATATATATATATATATATATATATATATATATATATATATATATATATATATTATATATATATATATATATATATATATATATATATATATATATATATATATATATATATTTATATATATATATATATATATATATATATATATATATATATATATATATATATATATATATATATATATATATATATATAGAACTGAATATTTGCAGAACTGCGCAGATGTTGCAACTGCGCTAGAAGAAAATTATTGCGAGAAAACTGGCGTATCCGTGGTAAAGTGGATACATCTATCCAACAGGAATTGAAATGTGCAAGGAAGAACATGAGAATGGCTTAACTGAAATCAAAGAAAGATTGCTGGCAAAAGCTTTGCAGCAGGATAGAAGAAGATCCATGGGGAGATGCGTATAAAATTGTAACCAAGAAGTTTGGCCGAATAGTGGCCACCATAACTGCAGAAACTGTCACCACCATAGTTAAGGAGCTTTTTCTGTTTCATGAGCGAGCAAACCATAAGTCCATACAACCACAAGCATTTCTACCATTCACTAGGGCAGAATTATAGACTGCATGGATAAAGCTAAAGATGAAGAAAGGTGCTGGACCGGATGGAATCTCACCAGAAGCGGTCAGAATTACATGTGACGTCCAATTAATCTTGGATGTTATAAGCCAAGCTTTTAAGAATGGAGAATTTCCACACATCTGGAAGATAGCTAAACTTGTGTTACTTAAAAAGTAGAGAAAACCGGATGGGGTGCCTACATCATATAGACCACCTTGCCTGTTGGACACCTTCGGGAAACTATATGAGCACCTACTGCGTCACAGATTAATAGACGAAGTCAACAGAACTGGCGGAATTGCAGAGAACCAGTTCGGGTTTCGATCGAGTTGTTCTACGGTAGATGCTATAACGGAAGTCATGAGGTTTGTCGATAAAGCAGCTGACGGATCCAAACACACACGGCGTATCCCAGTGGTAATTACTTTAGACGTACGGAATGCATTCAACAGCGCAGCTTGGGAGTTAATCCAGAAAAGACTTGAGGAATGTCAAGTAAGCCTGAGACTTATGAGGGTTCTTCCAAGCTATCTGAGTGAACGAGAAATCATTGTCGTATCAGCGGGCGTAGCTACTTTAATGAAAGTTACGAGTGGTGTACCACAAGGTTCGGTTTTAGGACCACTGCTCTGAAATATTCTATATGACGGTATTATCGGAATTCCGTTGCCCGAGAACTCCAAGTTAGTGGGATATGCCGATGACTTGGCACTTATTGTATCGACGAGATATGAACAACAACTTGTGGAGCGAGAAGAAGCCGCAGTCGAAGCCATCTCCAAGTGGCTCTGCACTCACCGGTTGCAGTTGGCACCGGAAAAGACCGAGGGAGTTGTAATGGCAGGTAGACCGATGCTTTCGCCTATGGAATTCAACATAGGAGGAATAAAAATAGTACCAACAGCAAAAATTAAGTAACTGGGGGTATGGCTGGACCATCGAAAAAGCTTCCAAGAGCACATTAGACAAATGGTGTTAAAGGCGAATAGAACAACAACTGGCCTTATTCGATTAATGGCCAGCACTGGTGGACCGAGTGCAAGTAAGAGGAAATTGCTCTCCTCTGTAGTCACATCAGTTATATTGTATGGGGTACCTGTATGGATCCGAGCATTGGACACTGCAAAGGCCCGTGATCAACTGGAACGAGTTCAACGAACTATTGCACTCCGGGTATGTAGTGCTTATGTAGTGCTTATAGGACAATCTCGAAAGAGGCAGCCTTCGTACTATCAAGCATGCCACCTATGACGTTAACGGCCAAACATAGAGTCACAGTACTCAGTGGACCTCCTAAGGAAGACGCCAAACAAGAAATGCAGACACTGCGTCGTGGTCCAGACAGCTGATCCCTAAAATTAAAGAGTGGGTAGAGCGTAAGCATGGTGAAATCAACTTTCACTTAACGCAATTCCTTTCTGGCCATGGCTGTTTTAACAGTTATTTCTTTAAAATGCATATTAAAGAGAGGCCCTGTTGTTTCTACTGTGATGATGAAGATACACCAGAACACACTATTTTTCACTGTGAACGGTGGGAGCGGGAGCGTCGTGAGTGTACTGATAAAGTGGGTCAGCTGACAATGGAAAACATTATCCCTTATATATATATATATATATATATATATATATATATATATATATATATATACAGTGGTGGGAAAAAAAATTGGGCAAACAAATTTATTGCAAATTGGAGTCTTTTTTTGCTAAAATTACAAAACTTTTGAAAGCAATTTGTTTATTGTTTCATTTTAAATACATGTATGACGTAATTTTTTGAAAAAAAAAATTAACCTGCAATTTAGGGTTAAAACCCCGAAAAATGCCAAAATATTCAAAATACGTTGAAGGGTGTTAAAGTAATGTAATAAATTAAACACTCTTTTATTATTTTTTTGTTTGTGTTTTATTGATTTATAAAAGTTCAATCTTTAATATTAATATTTTGTGGGACCGCCTTTTGCTTTTATTACAGCGATACACCTCCGTTTCATTGAATTTGATACATTTTTCAAAGTCGCAGGAGATATGGTTTCCCAAATCATCATCAACAAACTTTTTAAAGCTTCAATCGATTCTGGGCGCTTCCTTGCTACTTCTAGCTTCATTATAGACCAAATATTTTCAATTGGATTTAAGTCTGGACTATACGGGGGCCAGCTCAACACATCGATACCTTTTTCTTCGAAGTACTTTTTCACCTTTAAATGAAGATATAAGAAAAAAAAACAAGTTTTTAACAAAATATTTATGTTTATCAGATAGCCAATTTGTCCATCTACAATTTATATATATACATATTATATTTATATATATACATGTATATATTTATATATATACATATATATATATATATATATATATATATATATATATATATATATATATATATATATATATATATATATATATATATATATATATATATATATATAATAAATCAAATGTTATTATATAAAATAAAACTCGAAATCGGTTTAGATATGAAGATTAAATAATGTACATAATAAATAAATATGGAAAATCGGATCCAAACACACACGGCGTATCCCAGTGGTAATTACTTTAGACGTACGGAATGCATTCAACAGCGCAGCTTGGGAGTTAATCCAGAAAAGACTTGAGGAATGTCAAGTAAGCCTGAGACTTATGAGGGTTCTTCCAAGCTATCTGAGTGAACGAGAAATCATTGTCGTATCAGCGGGCGTAGCTACTTTAATGAAAGTTACGAGTAGTGTACCACAAGGTTCGGTTTTAGGACCACTGCTCTGAAATATTCTATATGACGGTATTATCGGAATTCCGTTGCCCGAGAACTCCAAGTTAGTGGGATATGCCGATGACTTGGCACTTATTGTATCGACGAGATATGAACAACAACTTGTGGAGCGAGAAGAAGCCGCAGTCGAAGCCATCTCCAAGTGGCTCTGCACTCACCGGTTGCAGTTGGCACCGGAAAAGACCGAGGGAGTTGTAATGGCAGGTAGACCGATGCTTTCGCCTATGGAATTCAACATAGGAGGAATAAAAATAGTACCAACAGCAAAAATTAAGTAACTGGGGGTATGGCTGGACCATCGAAAAAGCTTCCAAGAGCACATTAGACAAATGGTGTTAAAGGCGAATAGAACAACAACTGGCCTTATTCGATTAATGGCCAGCACTGGTGGACCGAGTGCAAGTAAGAGGAAATTGCTCTCCTCTGTAGTCACATCAGTTATATTGTATGGGGTACCTGTATGGATCCGAGCATTGGACACTGCAAAGGCCCGTGATCAACTGGAACGAGTTCAACGAACTATTGCACTCCGGGTATGTAGTGCTTATGTAGTGCTTATAGGACAATCTCGAAAGAGGCAGCCTTCGTACTATCAAGCATGCCACCTATGACGTTAACGGCCAAACATAGAGTCACAGAACTCAGTGGACCTCCTAAGGAAGACGCCAAACAAGAAATGCAGACACTGCGTCGTGGTCCAGACAGCTGATCCCTAAAATTAAAGAGTGGGTAGAGCGTAAGCATGGTGAAATCAACTTTCACTTAACGCAATTCCTTTCTGGCCATGGCTGTTTTAACAGTTATTTCTTTAAAATGCATATTAAAGAGAGGCCCTGTTGTTTCTACTGTGATGATGAAGATACACCAGAACACACTATTTTTCACTGTGAACGGTGGGAGCGGGAGCGTCGTGAGTGTACTGATAAAGTGGGTCAGCTGACAATGGAAAACATTATCCCTTAGATATATATATATATATATATATATATATATATATATATATATATATATATATATATATATATATATATATATATATGTATATATATATATATATATATATATATATATATATATATATATATATACAGTGGTGGGAAAAAAAATTGGGCAAACAAATTTATTGCAAATTGGAGTCTTTTTTTGCTAAAATTACAAAACTTTTGAAAGCAATTTGTTTATTGTTTCATTTTAAATACATGTATGACGTAATTTTTTGAAAAAAAAAATTAACCTGCAATTTAGGGTTAAAACCCCGGAAAATGCCAAAATATTCAAAATACGTTGAAGGGTGTTAAAGTAATGTAATAAATTAAACACTCTTTTATTATTTTTTTGTTTGTGTTTTATTGATTTCAATCTTTAATATTAATATTTTGTGGGACCGCCTTTTGCTTTTATTACAGCGATACACCTCCGTTTCATTGAATTTGATAAATTTTTCAAAGTCGCAGGAGATATGGTTTCCCAAATCATCATCAACAAACTTTTTAAAGCTTCAATCGATTCTGGGCGCTTCCTTGCTACTTCTAGCTTCATTATAGACCAAATATTTTCAATTGGATTTAAGTCTGGACTATACGGGGGCCAGCTCAACACATCGATACCTTTTTCTTCGAAGTACTTTTTCACCTTTAAATGAAGATATAAGAAAAAAAAACAAGTTTTTAACAAAATATTTATGTTTATCAGATAGCCAATTTGTCCATCTACAATTCAAAATTAATAACTCACAATTTTGGCGGTATGGAACAGAGCGTTGTCCTGTTGAAAAATAGATTTGCAAGTCTCGCCAAAAAGCTTTAACACAGAAGGCTCAAATTCGTTCTGAAGGTCAATTTTTTTTTCAAAAAATTACGTCATACTTGTATTTAAAATGAAACAATAAACAAATTGCTTTCAAAAGTTTTGTAATTTTAGCAAAAAAAGACTCCAATTTGCAATAAATTTGTTTCCCAATTTTTTTTTCCCAGCACTGTATATATATATATATATATATATATATATATATATATATATATATATATATATATATATATATATATATATATAAATATATATATATATATATATATATATATATATATATATATATATATATATATATATATATATATATTTATATATATATATATATGTATATATATATATATATAGATATAATATATATATATATATATATATATATATATATATATATAGATAGATATATATTTATATATATATATATATATATATATATATATATATATAGATATATATTTATATATATATATATATATATATATATATATATATATATATATATATATATATATATATATATATATATATATATATTTATATATATATATATATATATATATATATATATATATATAAATATATATCTATATATATATATATATATATATATATATATATATATATATATATATATACATATATATATATATATATATATATATATATATATATATATATATATATATATATATATACATTTATATATATTTATATATATACATATATATATATATATATATATATATATATATATATATATATATATATATATATATATATATATATATATATATATATATATATATATATATATATATATAATAAATCAAATGTTATTATATAAAATAAAACTCGAAATCGGTTTAGATATGAAGATTAAATAATGTACATAATCAATTAATATGGAAAATCCATTAAAAAAATAATTTATACTTTTATATTTAGCATAAAATTTAAAAAATAATAAAGTATTGCTAGCTCTTGACATTAACACATGTCCAACATAAGAATTGTATCAATGCGTATATGTATACGGCCGTTTCCCATCGAAAAACATGGCCGATCCTATGTATGTGTAATGGGTTAGAAAGTGGTAAATACATCAACAATCGTATGAAAAAGCTGATTTTTTCGAAATTTTTGACTTTTAACTTCCTATAACTTGGTAGGCACGCCCGATAACCAAATACTCACTATCCAGAGTTTGGAAAATGATTATTTATCAACAATCCTGGATTAATAATTTTCATTTAAACCAATATTTTAATTCATGATTTTGAAGATTTAAGAATCTAGATTTTTATATTTTCGATCGTGAATAACAAAATAAAACGAAATGAATTTGTAATATCGGGTTTAGATATTAGATTGTGCTCTGTTTCCCGTTTACAAGTGCTAATATGATTTTATTTTACATCCCGCTCGTTTTTTTTCATTTTCCTTCGTTTCAATGTTTTTTTAGAAATAATGCAAACAGTTTTGTTCTTCGTTGTCTTTTAGTGCATTTCGCTTCATTTTTATTTTATTTTTGATTTTGTTTCTTTGTTTTAGTTTGCTACGAGCATTTGAGGCGAAAGCACGTGTTCGTTGTCAGTATGATTTTGTTTTTACGTAATATTTTTAGATCACATAACATTTTATGCGTTTTAATTTTTTTTAGGCTTACAGAATTTTTATTTAGGATTATTAAAACAGTTTGAATTGTATGACTTAAATTACTTTCATTCTTTATAAAACTTTAAAATTGATATTTTGGTCAATTACGTTTGTTGTGCTTTGTTGTCTTTTAGTGCATTCGTTTCGTTTTTAATTTATTTTTGATTTTGTTGCTTTGTTTTGTTTTAGTTTGCTACGAGCAGTTGCAACGGGAGGATGTATTTGTTTTATGCTAAATTTTATGTTTTCGTAATTTATTTTCAATAAACATAAAATTTTATCTGTTCGGAATTTTTTTGTTTAGGTTTTTAGATATTTATCAATTTTATTTGGATTTTGATGTCTATTTGAATTTTAACTAGGAAATAAATTAAACAAAACGTTAATTTTATTATTTCCAAATATAATTAAATTGTTGTTTCGTTTAATTTTTCGAAATAGAATTAACGAATTAACAATTATACAAATTTTGTCAACCGATATAGTCAATAAAATTATGAATTAAATCATATAAAATTTATTTATATGTTTATTAAAATTTATATTTTCGCAAATATATTTTAAATTTGCCAAAAATTAAATATATTTTAGGTCAATTTTTTTCATACTGACAAGTAAACATACAATACAATACAATAACAGTAACATACAATGTACCATCAAAAACAAAAAGAAACAAAAAAATCAACGTAAACAAAACAAAAAAAAATAATTTTCGTGACTTTGTGTATTCTTTGTGTGCTAGAGTGTTTTTCCCATACAAAATTCAAATGCAAAAGAGGAGTTACGTTATATAATTACTGTTTATACATTTTCTCGAATCACATTGAACCATTTTGATCATGTGATCATATTCGATAAACGAAATATTATCGAACTAACATATTAGCCGAAAATAAAAATAAAAATCAGGAAAATTTCTTATGAATGAAAAATTTGAGCATGTATCAATAAATGGGAAATTTATTGTACAGCAGTCTTGATAAATAATCATATTTAGATGCCTCATATACAAAAATTGATGTTAAGGCCTGTATTGTAAGATATAACAAAGCAAAGTCACAAAATTACGAGAAATCGACAGTATACGAACGAATTGTACAAATTATGTTGTTTTCTAACCCTTTACTCATACTAACTCATAAAAGAGAATAATCGGCCTGATCTTTAGTGGTATTGATTGTATAATATGTTTTAGATTTGTTTAGTTATTCGCAGAGTTTGCATTGGTTATTATATAATTTCTTTTGTTTTAAGTTTTTATGATCTTGTCTTTTTTTTCTTTCATTATATAAATTTAGTTTTTTATGAACGACTTCTTATCTATGGGAGTAAACCTTATAATTACAAACTGATCATAAACGCTAATGCCGATTCTTCATATGGTCATAAGTTTGTATAAGTAACCGTCCAGCTTATTTATACATCAAAATATCAAGTTAAATTTCATTTTGTATTTAGATCTGTTAAGATTCCATATATGAAAAAACTCAAAAATTTTAATTTTTTATTAAAATATTAAAATTTTTATTTTATTTACACCTTATATATCTTATTTGTTATGCATATATTTGAAATTATACTTGTTATATGATATCATACTATAGCAAATAGTTAATTTACTGAAAGCTAAGGGTTTGAATTAACTTCTATCTGAAAACAGTTACTTCTAGCAACTTCAAAAAAACTACTTAGAAAAGAAACACTAAATTTTGTTAAAAAAATTAAAAATTTTCTAATTTTGATAAAGATTGTCTAAATTTTAATTATGCAAATTAAAATAATTATTGTACCTTGTTTAAAAGAAAACTTTACTATCTTTTTAACTAACATTCTCTTATTTATTAAAGCCAGTGACGAAATTACACAAAATGTGATACTTATGAAATTCCATTTATCCACAAATAACATTACATTAATAATACTAATATAAATAAGATTAAGTATATTTCAAAATAATGATGAATTTTTAACAAAGGGTATTGTATTATCAGACGTAATATAACTAGTGGTCCGCTTATTATCGATAATTTTTTTCAAATGTCTCGAAAGCATATCCCAGCGACGAAAATGGTTTCTTAAGCTTGTGATACGCATGAGTGACATTTGGAAAAAATTATCGATTCTAAGGAGGACCACGAGTTATATTTGGGTGGAGAATATAATGAATTGGTGTGAAAGATAAAACTTAAATCCACAACATGAAAGATAATATTTAAGATGACAGATAGTTATATAAGAATTTTGTTTTTGTTGTGTGTTACTTTGATTCTAATGAATTTATTTTTATTAATAAAAATCGCCAAAAATAATAAAAAAAAGGCTATTGCCATAACAACGTTTTTCCCAAAGCGACAATACAACAGTGTTGTATTAACACTTATTAATAACAAAAAAATTGCATAGTGAAATAGATGATTTTTAGGCACAAATCACATATATAAGATTACGCCTTCGCGTGTTTCGTTTTTACTTCCTACTGCGCATGACGTCATTCGTGCGATGTCGATAATAACTATATATGAAAATATTTGGTATATCAATGAATTTTTTTTTTAAAGCAAAAATTCATTTTAAATAAATATTACAACAGTTATTTCAACCTTATATATATTTGATAAACATTAAATTTGGCTTTATGTGGGACAACAAAACTAATATTCATACATAATAACAAATAAATAATTAACTTTGGTAAACTTCTTATTCAATATCAGCTATAGTGAGCCATAGTTATTGAATAAAAACACAGTAAACAAGAAATTTCTCTAAAATTCCAAATAAAAAATTGTTTTTAAATTGTTCCATATTATTGTTTTTATTTTGAACGTCAAAAAATAGTTTTGTTAAATGTTTAAGTTATAATTTTTTTATATTTACGTTTCTTAGATTTTAATTCTACAATTTCTTTATTTAATTTTCTTATTCTAAAGTACATTCGCGCTCTAAAGAACATTTTTTTAATTTTTATGTCGCAGTCTATGTCTTTTGATAACTCTACTAGATATTTCTGATAATTATTTCTTATTAGTAAGTCATCTCCATTAGTATCGCTGAAAATTTTTTCTAAACTTGCCATGTGAATCATCATGCCTTGTGTTGGTTTTGATAAACCCCCTTCATTAAGAAGATCCACCCATGAAGATTGAGACTCATTTGAAGCAACTGTGGGATCTACTCTTATGTCATCTATTTGATCATGTAATTTATGACAAATATATCCTGCGAGATTTTCGAGGCCGTCATACTCCATTGATTGAAATTCATTTTCATCCAGACAATCTTCATTTTCGTTTGTCACCGAAAAGTTTCTTAATTAGTTTCTTAATTAGTCATAGCAATAAGTCTCTCTGATCTTAATTTCATCGAAACTTAGAACGCACACTTTTTGGTCTTCCGTTAGTTGAGTCGCTGATTTCATAATTTTCATTACAGGGTCAAGTACAGCGGGAGAAACTTCTATTTTTTGTGCCCATTTTTGTAAAGTGCGGACAGCAGGAAGTGGAAATTTCTTATTTCTTAATAATTTATATGATCTAGGGCCGGCCGAATACAGCGTGATGGACCTGGCAATGTCAGCTTCCGTCCATTGCAATCGTCTACTGCCATTTTTTAATTTTCGAAGTTGACCCGAAGTAAATATTTCGGCTAATTTACTTTCCATATTCGTTCTTTCAAACTCACTTTTGCTTAAACTTGTTTGAAGATTTTTTATTTCATCTTTTAATTTTTGAACTTCATTTTGTGAGTCTTTCAAATCATTTTTAAGAAGTTGAATTTCGTGTTTATAATGTTCCCTAAAATATTTATGATTGCATTAATCTTTAATAATATATGAAAAAACATTTGAGTACATACATTTCTTCGTTTAAAGCATTACATGCATGATCTGGTTCCGTTTCTGTGTTTATGTGGTTTGAATTTGTTTGGTCGACGTTTGAGATTAGCTCATTTAAATTAAGGTTTTCACTAGGATTAGGTTCTTCAAATGTTACATTGTTAAGTAAAGATGAAACTAATTTTTTATTTTCTCGTTTTTGATTTCGATTAATACGATTTATGTTCTTCAAGGTATTCACATCGCGTTGTTTGAAAACTGGATATAATGTCGGCACTGCATTTGCCTTCAACCGCAATTTCTTTGCAAATCCTGTAAAATAATTTTTATTAAATATGATTCAATTTATATTAATCACTTAATATGTCTTACCCATTTCAAATTCCAATTTGTTTTCAAAGTCGGCGTCAGTAAAATGGATGCCACACACTCTTGAACATTTTAGATTAAATGTATCCTTCCGTTTACAAAAATTTAAAAATTTTTTTAAAATTACGGAATTTTTTGGAAAACAATAATATCCAATTACACAATTTTCCTTAGTATCATTTTTACTGCCACAATTAAATACAGAACACCTCATTTTTTATTTATAATAATTTTTAAAAATTAATAAAATCACTGAGAATACGTTTTTTAACACCGATAAACAAAATTTTTTCGCACGAATGACGTCATTATGTCAAATATGCGAATCGGTGTGAAGATAGCAAACATGCGCAATGCGTAATCTTATATATGTGATTTGTGATTTTTAGGTATGAATTATATTCTCAAAGCAATAGCTTTCAATCATTCTGCGCTCTTTCAACGGTTATAATTTGATATAGGGAGACCTTAACAGGTGATGATTTTTTTTATTTTTTTTCGGTTTCTACAGGCAATTATTGGCCCGTACCGTGTCAACAATCTGACTCCAACGGGTTTGATCACAAGCTAGATCTTCATATTCTTCCAAGCAACCTGCTCTCTACGCCATGGAGCCATTGTCGCCGACAGCGACCTCTTCGCCTAAGGGGGTTCTCCCTTTAAAGATCGCTGTATCATTCGTTTCGGATCCGCACGCAGCACATGACCGAGCCAGCGTACTCGCTGTCCTTGGATTTCATGCACGATATAAGGAATTTGCATTAAATTCCTGATCTCGTGATTGAAACGAACTCGGTATGTGTCATCGACGTCGCGTTTTGGGCCATATATCACACGCATGATTCTTCTCTCGAATGTTAGAAGCCATCTTTCGTTTTCATCCGTCAAGGTCCAACTCTCACATCCATACATGACAACGGGTCTGATCAACACTCTGTACAGTTTCAGCTTATCCGTATTTGCAAGATATTTTGATTTCAGAAGTGGACGTAGAGGATACAAAGCCCGATTGCCAGCGGCAAGGCGAATCTTGATATCCTCTCCCACACTATTATCGTGAGTAATGAGAGATCAAAGATACTTGAATCTCATCACTCCTTTAAACGTGTGGTTACCACTTCTGAAATCAATTGCGTCTTGGTCTCTATAACCCGAGATTAGATATTTGGTTTTTGACTCGTTGATTTTGAGACCAACGGACGCTGAAAACTGTTCCAGTGGATCAAGTATCTCTTTCACTCCGTTGCCATTTAATCCAATCACACAGATATCATCTGCATACGCAAGAAGTTGATTGGATTGTCGGAATAAGATATTATCCTGAGGTGTTTCACTTTTACGAAGGATGTATTCCAACATGAGATTAAAAAGTATCGGGGACAGCGCATCTCCTTGTCGAACACCAGAAGTAATTGCAAAAATACTCGATAGCCTGTTCTCAACTTTGACACAGCATTGTGACTGCGTTACTGTCATTTTACATAAATGTACATATTTTTCAGGTATTCCTAAATATTCAAGCGCATACCATAGCCTCTCTCGATTGATCGAGTCATAGGCTTGCTTGAAATCTAGGAATACCTGGTGTACATCGCGAGATGTTTCATAGAACTTAGAAAGAATCATCCGTAGCGAACAAACTTGATCAGTGACTGACCGATTGGGACGAAATCCTCCTTGGTAGTCACTGACAAATTCTTCCGCCAGAGGAGTAATTCTTCCCAAGATTTTGTAAGATAGTAACTTATATGCTGTGCAAAGGAGAGCTATACCGCCATAATGCTCGCACTTCAAGCGATCACCCTTTTTGAAAATTGGGCATAACGCGGCCACTTTCCATTCTTCAGGCATAACTTCATTTCGCCATATCAATCGAACAAGATCGAAAAGACAGTTCCACAAAGTTAGCCCTCCGAATATCAAGAGCTCTGAATTAATGCAATCAACTCCTGGTGAACGATTTTTCTTTAATCTCTGCATGGTCGTTGTGAATTCCTCATAGGATCCTCAATGAACATCTCCGCGGTCTGTATTTGAGGGTATTGTGGAACATTAAGTAGGGCAGAAGAATGTTCACGCCATGTATCGAGTACCGCATCAATGTTAACACAGAGGTTTCCATCCTGGTCCCGAATGGCAGTTGACCGAAATCTTAAGGTATGGTGCAATTCGGTGATTTCTTTAAAGAAACCACGCGAATTGTGCTCATTGCTGAGTTGTTGTACTCTAAAGACCTTAGCCTTCCAACATTCGCGCTTCTTCAGTCCACAACTGCGTTTAGCTGCCCTTTTAGTTTTTCTTGCAATTGTAAACCGAGTCTGCGCTTCATTGTAGGTTATATTTCGTTGCTCAACAGCAAGACGACACTCCTCATCAAACCAATCATTTTTGGGCTTAGTTTTCACTATACCGAGAGTGTGCTGGGCAACTTCGACAACCGAGGATTTCAATACTTCCCAGACACTGTTCACATCGTCAGATTGATAATTGGATCGTAAAATGCTATTGGTGACAAGATCTTGATATTCTCGTTGCGTTTCTTCGTTTATCAGACCTTCACAGGAGAATCGCGTTTTATATTCTCCTGTCCTCCCTGACTTGTACGAAAATCTCCATCGTAGCTTTGCAGTGACCATAAAATGATCACTGCCTACAAATTTGGTTGACGACCGATACGATCTCACGTCCTGGACAACCCGAGCCCGGTCTTTTGAAATTAACAGTCAATTTGGCTTCGGGAGGTTTTACGTGGATGTGTCCATGTTTCCAAATGAATGTTTTTGTGGGGAAAGAATGTGCTTGCCACTTTGAGATCATGTACGATCGCAAAGTAGATAATTCTATCACCATTTTCGGTCGCAGTTTCGTGTCGGGAGTACGGGCCTATGTTATTACATATGTCGGTCTGATTTCTGCCACCTCTAGCATAAAAGTCACCAATATATATATATATATATATATATATATATATATATATATATATATATATATATATATATATATATATATATATATATATATATATATATATATTTATATATATATATACATATATATATATATATTTATATATATATATACATATATATTTATATTTATATATATATATATATATATATATATATATATATATATATATATATATATATATATATAGACATATATATCTATATTTATATATATATATATATATATATATATATATATATATATATATATATATATATATATATATATAAATATATATATATATATATATATATATATATATATATATATATATTTATATATATATATATATATATATATATATATATATATATATATATATTTATATATATATATATATATATATATATATATATATATATATATATATATATATATATATATATATATATATAAATATCGCCGGTTGTTACTTAATGGTTCAAAGAGTTTCTCATCACGCCGCAGTCTCGAGTTCGATTCCTTCCGTTGACCTTAAATTAACATGCAACCGGATGACATAAAAACGCGTTTGTTTGTGAAAACATTCATTGGGCTGACCACCTACAATGTGCACCAATCGTTAAAATTGGTTCGTAAGGTCTTATTTTAGACGCGATAAGGGCCGTTTATGCGGCCTCTAAGCCATAGATTATATATATATATATATATATATATATATATATATATATATATATATATATATATATATATATATATATATATATATATATATATAAAGTTATATATATATATATATATATATATATATACATATATATATATATATATATATATATATCGGTGTTTTTACATCTGTATGATTATTATCATTGGCCACAAATCATGGTGCATTTACTGTGATTTGTAGAAATTTAGATTCAACCAAATAAAGAACGTTTAAATTTAAGTTGTTGGGTGTTACCCTTAGTTATCATGATAAATAGTTTTTATTATTATTTTACAAAGCAGCAGTTTGTTATTAATTGCCAAATTTTAATGTTTGGCCTATGACCCAATGCATTGTTAGTTTTAATCCTTATAACTTTCGTTGTTTATATCACCATTATATAGGGCATTTGTCGAGGTGAACATCTAAGTACTTCATTTCACCAGTTTGAGGTATATCCTGAGTACATATTTATTTTTATAAGTCAATACTGCCATATAAGAGGTACAATACTTATTGTACCTCTTATATGGCTAAATTTATATTCATTGACTCTAATTTACCATTTTTCAATCCATTCCTACGATTAGGCTAAAATTAACTTTCAGTAGCTTTATTGGTGTCTTGATACGATGAGAGTATAACCGTGTCATCTGCAAAATGTTGCTATAGATATTTGAATGCTTACTGGCAAATTCGTTGTATATAACAGATTTAGTAGAAGACCAAGTATCAGCCCTGCGAAATAACAGATTTAATTGGTCGAGTATTTGTGTATGCATTTTAGTGTTTAATACCAAAAATCTGTACTTAAGGTATGCTGTATAACATAGCAGAAAAAATAATTTTTCTACTCACCACCAGAGGCACAAAAATCGCTAAAGAGATTTTTTCTGCTGTCATTATTGAAACCAGCAGAATTTGCCCGTGCATATTTATATAATATTAAAAAATATATATTTAAGGTTTCAAATAAATTCTGCCATTATGATTTTCTGATAGCTTAGGTCATAATACATCCGAATACGAAGTTTGAGGATAATCATCTGGGTCAGGCCATCTCCAGAATTTTTTGAAGTTTTGGCTCATACAAAAAATAAGTTTTTTCACTGTGAGCTATAGATCGAGCCCCCTGTAACCAATATGCCATTACGATTTTCCAATAGCTTAGATGACTGTGAGCTATGGAGGGAACGCCTAATAACCAACATGCCATTATGATTTACTGATAGCTTAGGCCATAAAACATCCGAATAATATAAATCGTTCACCAGGAGTTGATTGCATTAATTCAGAGCTCTTGATATTTGGATGGCTAACTTTGTGGAACTGTCTTTTCGACCATGTTCGATTGGTATGGCGAAATGAAGTTATGCCTGAAGAATGGAAAGTGGCCGCGTTATGCTCAATATTAAAAAAAATGATGATCGCTTGAAATGCGAGAATTATCGCGGTATAGCTCTCCTTTGCACAGCATATAAGTTACTGTCTACAAAATCTTGGGATGAATTACTCCTCTGGCGGACGAATTTGTCGGTGACTACCAAGGAGGATTTCGTCCAAATCGGTCAGTCACTGATCAAGTTTTTTCGCTACGGATGATTCTTTCCAAGTACTACGAAACATCTCGCGATGTACACCAGGTATTCCTAGATTTCAAGCATGCCTATGACTCGATCAACCGAGAGAGGTTATGGTATGCGCTTGAATATTTAGGAATACCAAAAAAATATGTACATCTGTGTAAAATGACAGTAACGCAGTCACAATGCTGTGTCAAAGTTGAGAACAGGCTATCGAGAATTTTTGCAATCAGTAACTGGTGTTCGACAAGGAAATGCGCTGTCCCCGATACTTTTTAATCTCATGTTGGAATACATCCTTCGTAAAAGTGAAACAACTCAGGACAATATCTTATTCCGACAATCCAATCAACTTCTTGCATATGCAGATGATATCTGTGTGATTGGATTAAATGGCAACGGAGTGAAAGAGATACTTGATCCACTGGAACAGTTTTCAGCGTCCGTTGGTCTCAAAATCAACGAGTCAAAAACCAAATATCTAATCTCGGGTTATAGAGACCAAGACGCAATTGATTTCAGAAGTGGAAACCACACGTTTAAAGGAGTAATGAGATTCAAGTATCTTTGATCTCTCATTACTCACGATAATAGTGTGGGAGAGAAAATTAAGATTCACATTGCCGCTGGCAATCGGGCTTTGTATCCTCTACGTCCACTTCTGAAATCAAAATATCTTGCAAATACGGATAAGCTGAAACTGTACAGAGTTTTGATCAGACCCGTTGTCATGTATGGAGTTGAACCTTGACGGATGAGTACGAAAGAATAGAAGCCTTCTTTCGTACTCATCCGTTTCGTACTCACATTCGGTTAAGAATCGTGCGTGTTATATATGGTCCAAAACGCGACATTGATGACACATACCGAGTTCGTTTCAACCACGAGATCAGGAATTTAATGCAAATTCCTGATATCGAGCATGAAATCAAAGGACATCGAGTACGCTGACTCGGTCACGTTCTACGTGCGGATCTGAACAGAATGATACAGCGATCTTTGAAAGGAGAGCAGCCTGTCGGTAGGCGAAGAGATCGCTGTCGGCGACGATGGCTCCACGGCGTAGAGTGCGATCTGGCATCTTCTGGTTGGTTGCGATTATAAGAAGAGCTGACTCGTGATCAAAACCGTTGGGGTCAGATTGTTGACACGGTACGGGCGAATAATGGCCTGTAAAAGTCGTTAGAAAAATCGAATTGAATATTTGATTTTCAGAAAGCAAAAATTGGAAAGCAAATATAACAAAATGGTTTGATGAATTTTGTTTTTATACTAAAGGAAAAACAAAAAAGACATCTTTGTTGTTTTTCCTGTAGTATAAAATATTTTTTTAACCCATAAATCAAAGGCCTTTTTATGTGGTGCATTATACTATAAAACCCAAATAGATTGTGATTACTTCAATATTTTTATTTATTATTCTGATTCTATTTCTGAGTTCTGACTATAATAAATAAAAAAATTTTTTACAATTAAAAGAAATAACGTTTTAATTTTCACACTATATTATGTACATACAAATTGTGAGTTTTTTAAAACCATTTTAAACGCTTTTCCAGTTTTCCAATTATTCTTTTTTGCAGTTACACATAAAAAATAAAATATATTAAATTAAGATTTAAATGTGTTTAATATTTAGGTTATCTTTAAATGATAATTTTGTGGTGTTTGTTGTTTATAATAGAATTAGGTCAATATATTACAAATAAAAAAAAATTATACAATTTCTTCAATACTAATAATACATTCAATAAGTCACAAAAAATGGTGTCTACTATCCTAATACATTTTTAGTACTTATTAAGTAAATTTATGGTATCAAACTATTGCGTTATACCGTTACAGTTGTTATTGAGTAATAGTTAAGATTCATCCAAAGTACAAAAAATTAATTTATATTTTGACTTTATAAATAAATTTCAGTTAGAGATATTAATTAATACCGTTTTCCTTTTATTATATTCAATATTATTTATTTTTTATTTTTTGTCAAAACAGGAAACGTATGGGATATACCACTTGGGGTATGTGGACTAATTATAGATAGATATATTTATTACAAAAAATTATTGAAATTACTTATAACATTAAATACTGGTTGATTCGCAATATATGTTACCACATTTATTGAAACATTATACTATCTAGTATTATGTTATGTTACATACACACATCTAATATAAAATATATGAAAGTGTTTTTATCGAAGTATTTATCGACATATGACAATTATTATCAGTTCAGAGGCATATTAATATTCTTTATATTATTGCCATAAATTACAAATTTTTAGTGAGCGCATTTCTATTAAACTGATAAGATTACAATATTTTTATTATATTTCAGAATTTCGTGTTTGGAATTTTTTACTGTGGACTGGTCACGTGATATATGTGTCAAAATACTATAGTTAAATGAAAATAAAGTGACACACTTTAAAAAAGGTGGAAAGAAAAATCATTTTCAAGTAGTGTAATACTTTTCACATTATAAAACCAAATACGGTGAGTGTTTAAGTGGCAGCTAAATTTATGTCAAAATACATACATCATTCTGGAGATAAATTATGGTGAGTCAAAGTTTGTTATGTAACGTTATCACTATTTTAAGTTTATAAGTATTATCAAATATTCATTGGAATTTGAATCATGCTGGTTTCTTAAAAATTGATATGACGTGTTATATATCGTGTACTAAGCGAATTTAGTTTTATTCATTTATATATATATATATATATATATATATATATATATATATATATATATATATATATATATATATATATACATATATATATATATATATAAATATATATATATATATAAATAAATACATATATATATATATATATATATATATATATATATATATATATATATATATATATATATATATATATGTATATAAATATATATATATATATATATATATATATATATATATATATATATATATATATATATATATATATATATATATATATGTGGTGTTTTTACATAAGGGCATAAGTCCTTTTTCTTGATTTTTCAGGGCGACATTATTTTGGACTGAATCGCTTTGACAAATCTATTTTTTACTTTATCAGGCCAATTATTAAGTAAGTTTTATTTGCTCTACTAATTAGATATGTCAAAAAACTTTCTTTTTTTTATATTTATTTTGTTAAATTATACTCTTAAATGACTTAGAGGAGGAAATCTTTATAAGATGAAATTTTATAGAAATTTGAATATTTCCGTTTCTAATGGTTATAAAACGACAAAAAAATTAATGACTTATGTAGTTTTGTACAGGGCATACGAATATCTCAAAAAGTCGATTTGGTGATAACTCAACTTATGCCCTTATGTAAAAAGACCACAGTATATATATATATATATATTTATATATATATATATATATATATATATACATATATATTATGATTAACAGTTAAATTTCCAGTAAATTGTGCAGATTTCTATATTTATAATCTTTTTATCCAAATCTTTTAAAATGTATATTATGGAAATTAATTTCAAAATTGTTTTCGTGTGAATTACTCCACTTAAATTCAATAAAATAAAATATTTTAATAAGTAAATATTACAATGGCAATATACTATTTGAAATATATTTTATTATATATAAAATAAAAATTACGTATTTTCACTATATGGAATATTAAAAGAATTTTATTATACAATTTATTTTCAACTTTCTTTTAAATACTATACAATTAAAATGTTTATTAGAAATCAGACAAGAGGCAAGAAATTTTGGGTATAAATTCATATATTAATTATATTTAATATAAAATGCAAAAAATAAATGTAATAACTTAAAATCTAGTAGATATTTTTTGTATATTTGTTACAATTTTGACTTCCAAAATTGCTCCTCGAAGAAATTTTGCTGTGTCCTAAATAGATGTACCACTTAACAAATAATTTCATTATAGAAAAGGTGACGCTTTATTTCATTTATACTGTACCCGAGTGTATCCTATTTATATATTTCTTTTGCATTGACTAATGTGATATTCTTTGCAAAATGAGAGAAAAGAGCACTTTTTTTATCAAAGAATACGAAAAAAAAAATTGTCCTTTTTGTCGATGTATTGGTGAAAATAAAATACAAATTATTATGATACACAATTTACACAAACATAAATTTCATAGTATAGTCTTTTAAAACATATAGATTTATTTTATTATAATCCTTTATTATTATTGTTATTAACTTTTTATTTAATTTTGATAATTTCATACATTTACGACAAAATATAGTTCACAAATGAAATTAAAAATGGCGTTTTGTTTTTGTTTTGGCATTTAAAAATTTATATGTGTGGGTAAATCTGTGAAAAAATCTCGATTTTTCAAAATTGCTTGAGATCAAAAAAAAAAAGTGCTCGAGATCATTTCCAAAGAATGTGTAATGTCAAAAACGCACGTGTTTCGAGCAAAAAGAGCACCTTTTCTGCTGTCAGAGCACTTTTTTTTTACCAAAGAATATCGCATTAATGAAAATGTATGTTGACCAGCAATTTTATTACTTTGTTGTGATGTTCCGAGTAACGATCATATGATTTTTTCATTGCTTTTGTATATTAATCGGGTTTAAATACATAAACGTGGCAATTTCTAATTCCTTCTTTGCGTTACCTGTGTATATTTAAACGGAAAATAAACCAAACTTGGCAAAAAAATGCAATTTCTATTATATATACTTTAGTAGTGATCTCAACTTTGTCAAGTCAATCGCAAGAGCTTCATTATTAGCCTTTATTAGGCATTTGTTTGGTGTGTGAACTAAATAGAAATATAAGAGATATCCCAGGTGATAATTTAATTTAAATTGTGCATCTCATTATCTTTATATGAAATTGTTTATATATATATCCCAGATATCGTGCACGTCCCATACACAAAAAAAGACACGAAGTTGTGTCAAGGTGAGAAGCGGGTTTACTTTACATAATTTCTTGTGAAACAAAAGGGATATTCGGATTTTCACGTTTCAAAGACCCATATCGTTGGAAAAATTCAATTTAAGAGTACGGGAAAGCAAATCGATCGGTTTATGGGTAAACATGGTCTTGCACGGGCACCCGCTCGGATACCAAAAATTATTGGATCAACGTAATGTATGAGGCGATTTCTGAAACCGTGTGGTTTGCTCATACGGTGGTTATTGGCGTCTTCACAGTTTTTGATTACCGGACTGTAAAGTCTTTCAGCTAAGTGCTACTATAAATACATATATTTTATTTTTACTATTATTATTATTTTGTTTTTTTTATTTATTATTCCTATATTTAATTAAACAAAAATGATTATTGCCAATATGCAGTGCAAAAAATAATAATAATTTGCAATAATTTAAAACTATACAATTAGTTTTCAAGCAAAAAAAAACAACTGTTACTAAATTAAGTGATATCATATATATTTAACTACATTTTTTTTTGTGTTACGTATTATAGACGATAGGGGACCGATCCATTACTATATAGTAGCTTTGCAAATTTATTTAAGTACATTAGTATATAATATCGATAATTTTCTTTTGTTTAATCTTTTAGTTATTAAAAATAACAGGATAATTTTTCTTATATGTTTCATAAGTATGAATAGTAGTTATTATTAACATTAAATGTTATGTTCATTTATTGGTAATAAACATTTCTATATCATTGAATCATACGTTCTATAATTTAAAGATAAATTTATATTTAGTTGGTCACTATGGTTATCATCGTTTATTTATTTTGCTAATATATAATTTTTTGTTAAAGTGATTATGTTCTGTTAATCCGGAGACTAACGGTGGTTTAGAGTTCGAAGGATGAAGGGAGAGAAGTGCTTACTATAAAACGCTTCAAATGGGTGGCGAGAGCACTAGGGCCAAAACACCTATGGTTCTATCTTATATACCATGACTTTATAACATACGATTCCGATTGACATTATTTTTGTTCATTTATTTATTTCCGCAGTTACGAATAGATTTGAATTCACACCATACAATAATGTAAAATCCATATTTCAAAGTTTATCATCTTCTATAAATCAAATACCCATTGTAGCACCTACAAGTCCTTGTTAATGCTACTTCATTGATTTTTTGTAACCCCCCAACCGCTGTCACCTAGCCAGGAAACGTGCTGCGGTAGTAATCCCTGTCGAGGACATTTTCTTGCTACGTCCTTGCTAACCCAATTTGACTCGTTGTTTCTTGCGGCAACCTGTTTCGACAACCAAAGTGGTGAACGATACCTTTACAATCGGTAAGTGGATAGCATTGACGTAACAGAATGGCGCCCAAACTGGAGATAGTAAATTTTATTGATTTACAGTATAAGTATTTCTATATTAGGTGTAATGATCTGAATCGATAAACCGGGTTTTCCTTTAGCATTATTATTTATTTTTAAGCAATCCGCGTGTTGCTTTCTGTAGTTGCGTTTTGATTTGCAACGCCTAATATGAATGCATTGAAAATAAAATCACTATTTTCATATTTTTTTTTTTGGGTTTACTCGGCCAATTTCCACTTTCAGCTTTAGATTTTTGATCCATACAATAAACTGTCAGTAGTTTTTGGTTTGTTTGTTTTGCAGTTGTATGATGGGTTTCGTAGATTACTTGTGATACCATTGATTAGATAACTGTAGTTTTTTTTATTACTATTAGCGTAACTAATTTCAAGCTGTCCAAATTTATTCGTACCTGCAATCAAAGATTAATGTAATACGTTTTTGTGTCATGGTATTTATTTATATTTATTTACATCCTCGAATCTAAATCACTGCTTTTTATGGATAAATAACCTTCAAATATTTCTATTTATTTTTCTCATTATTTTTATAAGAACTAATCATATCGTGTTCATTGATATTAGTGTTAGTGTCGCTTTGGTTTTGATTTTTTAGTTTTATATAACTATATTTTTTTATTTTATTTTTTGTTGTTAAACATTTAAGTTAGTTATATATAGTTCCTTATTAAAATACGGTCGTTTCTGTAGATTTCTTAGAGTTTGAAGAATTGGCGATCGAGTGTCAATATCCGAAGAACTCTTCTGCAAAAAGTAGCCCGTCTACAACAATGTTTAGGAGCTAGAACTAGCGAATGAGCTAAATGCTCCCAGAGAGGCCCATGCATTGGCTCTCAGAAATGCTAAAAGAGAAGCTAAGAGTTGTGCCGTGAAATTCAAATAATTGAAAATGTAATTCAAACTATTACAAAACTATCTGAAGAAATTACTATTGATTTTGTTTCTTCGCTAGAAACGATATTATGGCATGTCAGAGGCAAATTTGAGCGAATTTCGCATTTAAAATCAGTTACCTCTGCCGTAGGAAATTATTTGCAAACGGTTGGTCGTATCAGTGTTTGTGTGAATGAATTAAAGGATAAATTGGAATGAACTCCTATGGTTGAAACATTCTTCAGAGAAGCTTTTCAAAATTGCTCCTTTGAAAATATTAATAACACTGACGGCGACGAAATCAATACCGTAGATGCGAATGTACCCATGCAAACAAATAACAAACGACTAACTTCAAATGAGTCCATAGAGACTGTGTCTTTCGTGCGCGATGATAATCGGTTGCATGTTACACAAATTACCCCTTTAGTTTATCGATGGGTGTGTTGTTTATAATTGCAAACACAACTTACAATTCACGATTTATATTATTTATTTCACTTTAATTAAATTATTAACAAATAATTATTTATTTTAATTTCCACCACGTTTTCTTTAACAATCGCGATGCGCGTCGTTCGTGTTAAAAAACCAGAAGATTATTGATTATATATAGATTATCTAGATTACCTATTTACATCGAGAGTACTTTTTATCATCGATGTAATTGTGCCTAATTAGTGCATATCCATTCTATTCCAATCGGATTATGATTTCGTTGTTGTGTGTATGTATGCATCACACAATCATTGGTCCGAGTGGATAATAAATGTCTTAACATTTATTCTGTTCAACACTCGACCTATTTACCTATATACGAAATCTATTTTGTACATAATTACAAATTAATTATTATATTTGGTCTTTGGTGGTATATGTAATGTGAAGAGAAAAGAGAAACCGATAACGAAGTAGAACTTCGATTATCGTACTACTGCAAAATCAAATAAATGTAATTCTATTTCCTTCAGTTACACGCGCATAATTAAAGGTATGTACTACAGTACTATGCGCTTAACGTAAAATCTACTTGCGTAACAAAGCTTCATCTATTGTGAGCTTTACCATATACCACTGTTATACTTTTAATCAAAGACGCGAATATTATGTAGGAATTAATTCATATCGAATAATCCCCTACATCACCCCCCTTTCAGTTTAAAAGTCCCCGGGAAATGATTTGTAAGAATCTGTCGGATTTGAAATTATTCGCGTACAATTATTCTTGTAGTAAATGAGAATTTAAAACTATTTTACAGATATTGACTATCTATAATCTTAAGTAGTTCACTAATCGTTACACCGAAGTATTTGTCAATGCAGTAGTTTTACTCGGTTTGCAATGATCTTCCTTTACAGGTTGCATCCGATTAATTAATTCAAACTTTAACGTCCACTTTGCCATTCTGAACATATTTGTTATGACCAACAATCTTAATTCGTTGTTGCGAAGTGTACTGTCTTCAGTGTCTTAGGTGCTTGTCTGTCATCTAAGGAACAGAGAATTCCAAATGCGGGCTTCAGCCGATCAATTGTGATCGATTGATGCTTATTCTTAATATCTACGATAAATTGTTTTCGTAGTTTTCGAATCACCTTGAATGGTCCTTCATAAGGAGGTGTAAGTCCTGTGCGAACTTTATCCACGCGAACAAATACATAGTCGCAAGTTTCGAGTGATTTGGGAATGAAGATTTTGCTTTCATTCGCTCTAGGTGGAGTAGGTATTATATCATGCATAGCTGTTCTTAAACGTTGAACCACTGTGTCATGGGTTAGCAAGGATGTTGGAGGATTATCGGTTAGAAACTCGCCTGGTAACTTCAAAGTTTGTCCATAGACAAGCTCTGCCGGCGAGCACTTAATATCCTCCTTAACAGTTGCTCTAATCCCTAAAAGTACTATTGGAACTTCCAAGTTCCAGTTACTCGTATTCTCACGGGCCATTAATGCGGCTTTCAATTGCCGATGAAAACGTTCTACCATTCCGTTAGCTTGCGGATGGTATGCAGTTGTGCGAATTCGATGCGAGCCTAACAATTTCGTTAGCTCGGCAAATAATTTGGACTCAAATTGAGTACCTTGGTCCGTTGTTACAATTGACGGTACCCCGAATCGCGATATATAATTACTGACGAACGTTAAAGCTATAGTTGGAGTAGCCATATCCACCATAGGATATGCCTCTGGCCAACGTGTGAATCTATCGACACAAGTGAGCAGATACGTAAATCCATTTGAAGGAGGTAAAGGTCCTACAATATCTAAATGAATATGTTCAAACCTACCTTCAGGTATTTCAAAGTGTCCTAAAGGAGACTTTGTATGTCTTTGAACTTTAGATCTTTGGCACGATAAACATGACTGAGCCCACTGGGTTACGTCTTTGTTTATACTTGGCCAGAAATAACGAGCAGTGATCAATTTACGAGTGGCACGAACGCCTGGGTGTGAAAGGTTATGCAGAGCTTCAGATATTTGCTTTCTCAGCGGTTCGGATATGTACGGACGGTTTGTACCCGTTGATACTTCGTAATATATCTCGAACCCTGGTAATTTAAATAATTCTAGGCGATAATTAGCCTTATGACGTCTAGAACCAGATAATAAAATCTGTAGTTCCTTGTCCTCTTTCTGTGCTACTATAATAGCGTTATAGTCGAGTTTTGCCTCGACAACTTCAATGTTCGTCGAATCAGTATCATTTTCGGCATTATCTTTACTTGATAATGCACTGATTCTTGACATAGCATCTGCTACAACATTGTGTTTGCCTTTCACATGTTGTATATCTGTCGTAAATTGACTTATATAATCCAAATGTCTAGCTTGACGTGGATTGCGCTCGGTCTTAGACTGTAGTGCTTTAGTTAAAGGCTTATGATCGGTAAATATTGTAAATTCCCGACCTTCAATAAAATAGCTAAAATGCTTAATTGCTAAATAAATAGCCAACAATTCCCGATCGAATGCTGAATACTTTTTCTCGGCATCCGATAATTTCTTTGAAAAGAACCCTAATGGTTCCCAACAGTCTTTAGTATACTGTTGAAGCACCGCTCCGACTGCCAAATCAGATGCATCCGTTGTCAAACTGAACTTTGAATCAGTGTGTGGATGCGCTAGCAAGGTTATACTCCCCAACTTATTTTTCACCACCTCGAATGCCTCATTGCACTCGATCGGCCAACTGAAATTTTTTGGTGTTTTAGGCCGCTTAAGCAATTGCGCTAAGTGTGAATGTATAGGGGCTAACAATTCGGCTAAATTAGGAATGAACCTATGGTAATAATTTACCATGCCGATAAATTGTTGAATCTTTTTAATAGATTCTGGAGCAGGTAATTTCTTAATGGCATCTATTTTCTCCTCTGAGGGTTGAATACCATTTGTTGTAATTTTATGGCTCAAAAAATCTAGAGTTTTTACGCCGAAAACGCATTTCGAACTCTTGATATGCACACCATATTCAGCTAACCTTTCAAACAGCTGTTCTAAATGTCTTTTGTGCTGAGCCTCATCGGAAGAAGCAACTAATATATCGTCTATATAGACGAATACGAAGTCTAAACCTCTTAGAACTTCGTTCATAAATCTCTGAAAAGTTTGTGCGGCATTGCGTAATCCGAATGGCATTCGCGTAAATTCATACAACCCGAAAGGAGTAGTAATTGCCGTCTTATAAATATCTTCCGATGATACGGGAATCAAATGATAAGCTCTCACTAAGTCTATCTTCGAAAAAATTTGTTTTCCATTTAAATTCATGGAAAAATTATGTATATGTGGGATCGGATATCGATCCGGAGTTGTGACCGCATTTAATCTGCGATAGTCACCACATGGTCTCCAATCTGCATCCTTTTTTCTTACCATGTGTAACGGGCATGATACCGGGGATGCTGAAGGTCTGCAAATCCCCAACTCCACCATATGTTGGAATTCTAGAAACGCCGCTTTATGGCGTATTGGATCTAACCTCCGTGGTCTCGTGACTGGCGTGCCCAGAAGTCACTATGTGATGCACCACTCGATGTTTCACTGGTAAGTTATAATTTGGCTCTGATGTGAGCTCAGGGAATTTCTTCAATATTGCCCCATATCCATTGTTGATCGCATAATGTAACGGACTACTAGGAATGTTATCACTTGTTAATGTAGCATAGATTGACAACTCAGTCGCAGTGTCAATCAGCCGTCTATGCTTAAGATCAACTAATAAACCAAACTTAACCAGGAAATCGGCACCTATTATTGGACGACTCACTTCAGCGAGTACAAAAGCATGTACAAATGTACGTCTTAGTCCAATATCAACCTTTAGCAACTTAATGCCATAGGTATTAATTGTTGTGCCATTGGCAGCCGATAACACTAAATCGGACTTACAATAATTCAATAGATGTGGATTTAAATTCAATTCTCCACTATTTTTATATAAAAAATTCAAATTTGGCGAATTATATCGCCCGACAGGGAGCACCGACAGGTCAGCTCCCGTATCTATTAAGAAGTATAAATTGTTTAATTTGTCGTATAGGTAAAGTCGGCTGTTTTTTGATAAGGTCTGTGCCGTAAAGACCGAGGGACTATTTATTGGTTTTCCGACTGGAAATTACTTGAACTAGGGTTTGAGTCGTAACTACCCGATCCGAAATTTGGTTTTTGTGGTGGAGGACCAGTCCACTCACATGGTGGTATACACCGCCATGCTTTCTTTCCATATTTTCTATGGTTGGAACATAACGTTCTGCCTGACCTACTAATTGGTCCTCTCGAGCCACTTGCTCGTCTATTTTTCCTTGAGAACGATCGAGACCTATGAGCCATCGCTTTAAGCGTCCGCTCTATATTAATTAAGCGCTCTTCAACTGTCCTTGGTTGTGGCGGTGGTCTTGATATTTCCCTAGGATGTTCTTCTTTTCGTCTCGGTCTTGACTTGTGAGGAACGCTACTAAAATTGCGTTTCACTTCTGTAATCTGACCGAGGTTCATCGCGCCATACATTCTGTCAGCAATTTCTGACAATTTATCCAGATTTGTTTCTGCTGGATGCGCGGCTATTGCTATTTTTATTATTTCTGGCATTCTTTGTACCCAGAACGTTCGAAGAACCGTGGTCGACATATTATCGCCTGCAAGAGTGCGAATATTACGTAAAATTTCTGATGGTCTTCCATCTGTTATGTGCTGGCCTGCTAACAATTGAGCCAATTTTTGCTCTTCGGATGGTGCTAGCCTTTCTAGCAAAACTTTTTTTAACGACTCGTACAAATCGGTTTTTGGGGGATTTTTTATATAATCCGAAATTAAATTGCATGTTTCCGGATTAAGTGCGCCTAGTACGTGCAAAAACTTTGTTTTATCCGACTTTATTTGCTGGATTTCAAACTGCAATTCGGCCAGCTGAAACCAGTTTTGTGGTGTCGACGTCCACAATTGCTGCAACTTTAATGCAGTAGCCGATATTTCACCCTCAAGACTACCATCCTTGACACGTACGTCTCCCAGTGCCCTTGCCAAAGTTTCTTCTACGATATCTTCGGCTTTTGCAGTGTTCATTTTTTCACTGACCGATGGTGTTCCTTTTGTGCTCATTATTGCACACTGAGTTAGTTAAATGAAGCCTATTTGGATATTTATATATGAACAATTTTAGATTCACTTATACTTTGCACAATTCACTTTGGAAGTGTTATCCGGCTACTCCAAGCAGCACCGGAACTAAAATATTTTCTCTCGCTTAATTTAATTAAAAAGGAATGGATACCTTGTGAAAAACCCCAAAATGTAAATATTGCTAAAAACAATATCCGAAAAAAAAAATCTCTCTCAATGTAATCTATAATCGCAGAAAGTAGATTGCAACCCTATACCGTCGAAAATGTCCAGTGGAGAAGGATGAGCTTACCGCTGGTGGTGGCTAATCCTAACCTTCTCCTAACCTGACTGTCAGAGTGTATTTACTGAGAGTACGGTTGGTCACCGTCTCGTAGCAAATGCTCCGTATTTTCGAAAAAAAATTTTAAACGAGCCGTCTATAAGCGAATTTATAGATAATTTAGAGTGAACGCATGGTGAAAATTTTACACTAGTATCTTAAAAATATTTTATATAAACAAAAAAAATTTTAAATATAAAAAAATTTTGTCAAAAACTTATGTTTTTTTTGTGGTTATGTGGTCCTTTAAACTTTTAAGGTTTCGGCTTCTTCTGTTTTTCTTCGACCCAATTTTTTTGGTATTTATTCCAATGTTGATGATTGAGGCTTTTTGTTGCTCGTTCTTCCAATATGGCTCGTTGCTTATTTTATTTTCTTTCGTCTCCCATACGCCGCAATCGATGGTGGTATTTTAAAATAAACGGTAAAAAATTTCCTTAGTTTTCGTACCCCGTTATATAAATTTAATTTTAGGAACGTACCTTTAACCTGGCACGCCGATGACGTACCAGGTCTCCAATGCTTAATGCGGTGTCCCTACACGTGCTCCGTTGACTCCAATTGATTCGTTGACTGCTCCGTTGACTCCAATTAATTCCCTTCTTTGGATGATGTTGCGTTGTAACAATATCGGTAAAAACCGTCGTCCTGGTCACCAATTATCGATGGGTGTGTTGTTTATAATTGCAAACACAACTTACAATTCACGATTTATATTATTTATTTCACTTTAATTAAATTATTAACAAATAATTATTTATTTTAATTTCCACCACGTTTTCTTTAACAATCGCGATGCGCGTCGTTCGTGTTAAAAAACCAGAAGATTATTGATTATATATAGATTATCTAGATTACCTATTTACATCGAGAGTACTTTTTATCATCGATGTAATTGTGCCTAATTAGTGCATATCCATTCTATTCCAATCGGATTATGATTTCGTTGTTGTGTGTATGTATGCATCACACAATCATTGGTCCGAGTGGATAATAAATGTCTTAACATTTATTCTGTTCAACACTCGACCTATTTACCTATATACGAAATCTATTTTGTACATAATTACAAATTAATTATTATATTTGGTCTTTGGTGGTATATGTAATGTGAAGAGAAAAGAGAAACCGATAACGAAGTAGAACTTCGATTATCGTACTACTGCAAAATCAAATAAATGTAATTCTATTTCCTTCAGTTACACGCGCATAATTAAAGGTATGTACTACAGTACTATGCGCTTAACGTAAAATCTACTTGCGTAACAAAGCGTCATCTATTGTGAGCTTTACCATATACCACTGTTATACTTTTAATCAAAGACGCGAATATTATGTAGGAATTAATTCATATCGAATAATCCCCTACAAGTTGATTCAGAAAAAGCTTTAAACCTTATTTGTAGAAAAATAAAAGAGAAATTGAAAGTACCATTGACGGAAAGTATTTATTTATCTGTATTTATTGATAAATAATAGATCTATTAGTGCTAATATGGATCCCTCTTTCAAACCTGGTAATATTTGGATCTCTCAGAGTCACACTTCTAACAATGAAAGAGTGTCATCCACATCCAAACGCTAGAGCAGCTAATTCGCATTGTAGCGTTGCCCCTATACTTCTAATGGTCCAACTGCTTCGAGTCAAAGAAATAATCGGGATATGTCACGCATGTTTGAGTGGAACATGCAATTTCATGGAGATGACAAAGATAAAGTACCGATTGAGCAAGGAAAACCAGCCTCGGGAATCCAGACAAACTGGGACTCTGCATTCCTAAACTTCGATTCAAAGACCCAGGTTAGAAACAATGGAGGCTGCTGCAAATACCGACCTGGAATTGTACAAAGTCTTGAAGAGGCCAGTTCAAACTCAAGGGTCACAACTAACGAAAATCGATTGACGCCTAGTATTGATGTAGCACCAATTAGTATTTCGTCATCCACGGTTAGCCTTAATTAAAAACAATCGATCTATTAAATAATTTAAATTAAGAAAATCAAAAAAGAAATCCGTTTCAGAAACTTTAGTGCAATTAGAATCGGACCCCTGTCCTTTTGCTAACATTTTGCTCAACGGAATTCCTTATCGTGGACTTTTAGATAGCGGAGCTAACATCTCGGTGTTAGGTAAAGGAGCTGAAGAATTCTTAAAGCAAAACGATCTCAAATACTTTTCATTGCCATCATCTCTTTCAACTGCCGGTGGCGATCACGTCAAAATTATAGGACACTTTTTTAGCAAAAATATCTTACTGTGAGAAAACTAAAATGCTTCGTGTACCTATTGCTCCTAGGTTAAGTCAAGCACTTTACCTTGGTGTTGATTTTTGGAGTATTTTTGGGCTTGTACCACTTATGATTGATGACTTGTAGACAGCATCCTTACCGAATACTAATGCTATTATTGAGAAAGCTAAACACGACTTAAATCCTCGCCAAAGTTGCATGTTAAAACAAATAATCAATCTGTTTCCGTCGAGTGAGAAGCATGGATTAGGCCGCACCAATGTTCTTTCGCATACGATTAAAATTGTTGATGGTGCTCTTCCGGTAAAAGATAGGCACTATCCTGTCTCTCCGTCAGTGCAAGCTGAGCTTTACAAAGAGTTGGACCTCTTGAATCAGAAGTAATCAAAGAAAGTTGTAGCTCCTGGTCATCTCCAGTAACCTTAGTCAAGAAAGCGAATGGAAAGGTCCGACTTTGCCTTGATGCTATGAAAAGGTGAACTTGGTCACGGTGCCTGACGCTTACCCTTTCACCTTAATCGACGGTGTGCTCAGTCGGCTCGACCAAACTAAATACATATGTACTATTGATCTGAAAGATGCCTTCTGGTAGATACCGCTAGATTGTGGATCGAGGGCATTCACCGTGGCGGGTCGTCCACTTTACCATTTTATTGTCATGCCGTTTTGTTTATGCAACGCACCCCAGACGATGTGTCGACTAATGGATAAGGTAATTCCCCATCAATTGCACGACCGGGTATTCGTATATTTAGATGACCTCCTGGTTGGCTCAGCAACATTTGAGGAGCATCTTCAACTCTTATCTGAAGTAGCTGGTTTGCTTTCCACAGCGAATCTGACTATTAATGTGGATAAAAGCAGATTTATGCTTAGAGAAACACGATATCTAGGTTATGTAGTTGATAAGGGATGCCTTAAAGTGGACCCGAAAAAATTCAGGATATAGTCGAATATCCATTACTAAAAACCACGTTCGTTACTTTTTGGGGATGACGGGTTGGTAAAGACCTTTTATCCGAAATTTAAGCTCCTATCTCAGATTTCTTACACAAAAACACTAAAATCATTTGGAATGACAGATCGAAACAAGCTTTTGAAACATTGAAAACGGCACTCATAACTGCGCCCGTACTGGACTTTTCAAAGGAATTTTATATACAGGGTGACGCATGTAGGTCGGGTATAGGCAGATTTCTTTTTCAAGTCAATGCCGTCAAGAACATCCTATATTTCCTATATGAGCCGAAAAACAACAAAATCTCAGCGAAACTATTCTACCACCCAACTCGAATGTCTAGCTGCTGTGGAAAGCGTTAAACAATTCCGCCCATATGTTGAGGGTTATATCTTCACCATTATCACGGACCACAGTAGTTTCAAGTGGCTAATGAGCGAAAAAGATTTTGATGGACAACTGGCTCAATGGGATTTGAAACTCCAACGATACACTTTTAAAATAGTTTATCGGAAAGGGAGTGACAATGTCACTCTCCAGAGTTAATGTCGATGCAATCAACATTGATTGCAGTGAGTCAGTCCATCTCAATTTAAATTCTTCTGAGCTTGAGAGTGAAGATTATAAAGAGAAAATCAATGCATTACTCCAAAATCAAGATGTTAAAACCAATTACCGAGTCCAAGATAACAAGATCTATGTTTTTCTTCCTGACGCATATGAAACTAAGAGCGATATCACCTTGGAAATAGATGGTTCCAAATAAATAACGCAAACTCAATCAAAGAGCAAGCACACCAACCGCCATCAGCTTCACATCAGGACATTGTTAGAACCATTTCTTTCCTAAAGCGATTTTTATTGGAGTACTATGGCCGCAGATATCGGGTTTTTCAATAAGAGCACTTCAACTTTTTTTTTGAATAAAACACAAACTGTTCGACTTTTGAACTAATTTTTTTTATTAACGAATTTGAACATATACATTTAAGTATGAAACTCGATTTCTTTTGCATGACCACCGCGTGCACGTTTTACGAAGTCCAATCTTTGAACCCAATTTTCGACCACTCTTTCGCATAAATCGGCCGAAATTCCAGCAATTTCACGTTCAATATTGGCTCTGAGCTCTTGCAACGTCGACGGCTTATTGGCATAGACCAATGACTTCATATAACCACAAAGAAAATAATCTAGAGGTGTCAAATCACACGAGCGCGGCGGCCACTGGACGGGCCCATTTTGCGAAATAACACGCTCATCGAACTTAGTTTTCAATAACGCGATTGTATCGTGTGCTGTGTGGCATGTAGCCCCGTCCTGTTGAAACCACATGTCGTGCAAGTCCATTCCATTCAATTGCAGCCAAAAAAATTCGTTTATCATATCGCGGTATCGGTTTCCATTAACAGTAACGTGGCGATCGTTATCGTCGATGAAAAAATATGGTCCAATGACGCCGCCGGCATGTAATCCGCACAAAACAGTGACTTTTTCGGGATGCAACGGAGCCTCATGAATCACGTGTGGGTTGTTTCCTGCCTAGTAAGGCATATTTTGCTGGTTGACAAATCCATTTAGCCAAAAGTGAGCCTCATCACTGAAGATGATTTTTCGGTGAAAATCTGCATCGTTTTCTCTTGAGCCAAATTCACGAATCGGCGCCCCTTCAAATAGTCAAACGGCTTTAGTTGTTGTGTCAGTTTGATCTTATACGGGTGTAGCCCAAGATCTTTACGTAAAATTCGCCACAATGATGTCACAGAAAGGCCCAATTGTTGCGAACGTCGTGTGAGCGACACATTCGCGTCTTCTTGAACTGAAGCCCTGGTGGCTGCGATGTTTTCAACACTTCGAGCACTTCTTGCTCTCGAGGGCACCGGAACATAAAGTAGCGAAAACGTAGACTCAAATGTTGCCACTATACGGTCGATTGTCGAACGGCCTGGCTTGTTAAATGGGCCGTAAAATGGCCGTAATGGCCGCAATTCGAGTCTCTAATTTTGGCTGAACTACTTAAAAAATATGGCATTAAACATGAGCGTACGGCAAAGTACTCGCCGCAAATCTTGGGATGAATTACCTCTCTGGCGAAGGAAATTGTCGGTGACTACCAAGGAGGATTTCGTTCAAATCGGATAGTCACAAAGCAAATTTTTTCACTACGGATAATTCTTTCCTAGTACTACGAAACATCTCGCGATGTACACCAGGTATTCCTAGATTTCAAGCAAGCCTATGACTCGATCAACCGAGAGAGACTATGGTATGCGCTTGAATATTTAGGAATACCGAAAAAATATGTACATCTCTGTAAAATGACAGTAACGCAGTCTCAATGCTGTGTTAAAGTTGAGAACAGACTATCGTGAACTTTTGCAATCAGTACTGAAGTTCGACAAGGAGATCCGCTGTCCCCGATACTTTTTAATCTCATGTTGGAATACATCCTTCGTAAAGTGAAACAACTCAGTACAATATCTTATTCCGACAATCCAATCAACTTCTTGCATATGCAGATGATATCTGTGTGATTGGATTAAATGGCAACGGAGTGAAAGAGATACTTGATCCACCGAAACTGTTTTCAGCGTCCGTTGGATTCAAAATCAATGAGTCCAAAACCAAATATATGATCTCTGATTTTCGAGGCCACGACGCAACTGATTCCAGCCGTGGTAACCACACGTTTGAAGGACTAATGAGATTCAAGTATCTTTGATCTCTCATTACTCACGATAATAGTGTGGGAGAGGATATCAAGGTTCAGCTTGCCGCTGGCAATCGGGCTTTGTATCCTCTACGTCCATTGCTGAAATAAAAATATCTTGCAAATGCGGATAAGCTGAAACTGTACAGAGTGTTGATCAGACCCTGTTACAGTTTCCTGAAAATGTTATAGTTTCCTGAAAAATAGCAAATAATTAACTGTACATATTTAACACATAATTTAAAAGTTCTTATACTCAACTTCAATCATTCGTGGACACAATAACAAACCACACTGACAATTATGATAAATAAACTTCAAATGTCAATGTTGCGATCAATGTCAATGTTGCGATCAAGTAAATATTCATCAATGTGGCCGCTTAAATTATAGCACAATAATTAATCTTAAACACCGGATTAGTTTGACTAGCAGTCGTGAGATGTCAGCTTCACAACGAGTGATGAAAAATCAGAGTTGAGAAAACTCTAATTAAATTATGTACATACATAAAATTGTTATTTGGTGGGGATAAAAAAAATGTATAAAAGGGGTAGAAATTATTGTAAAAATTCAATTGCGATTACAAGTTTGTAAAAAATACAACTAATTTAAAAAGCGACTAAAGGAATATTTTATTAATTAATTCTTCCCATTTGGCGGTGTACAACATTAAAATAATTCATTTACTTCGCTGGATTCTGTTCATGGGCCTTCGAGCCGGATTTGAACCAGCGACCTATGGAGTTTCATGAAATCGACGATTTCATGAAACTCCTAGGGAAGGAGTGTGATGAAGTTGAAATGCTAGCTGGTACACAATCATCATCAATCAGTACTAAACCAAAGCCTTTCATCGGCAATCGATCCACACAGGTCAACGTGTCATCAATTGAAGTTCCGGCATGTATCTGTTGTGAAGAATCTCACCACTTGGCAACATGCAACAAATTCAAAACAATGGACCTACAAGTACGAAAGGATTTTGTACAGAACAACCGAGTCTGTTACAATTGTTTGTCACGTAAACACCGAGTTACATCTTGTCCTTCAAGGTTTAGCTGTCGATTATGCAAAAGGCGTCATCACACTTTATTGCACGACAATACGTCCTCCGGATATGACACAACGAGAGGGCAACCTCCAAGTAACAGTACCTCATCCACTACAGGGTTTACAGTAAATAGAGCCCAACTAGAAACTATACCTACAGAACTCGAACCAGATGCGATCACTATAAATCTAGCCACAAATTTGGAATCCTTTGCTGCTATTTTACCAACCGCATTAGTTATGGTAAAGAACAATGTTGGGGAATTCGTAAGATGTAGAATTTTATTAGATTCCGGATCACAGGCATCATTCATCTCTGAATCTTGTATACAAAGATTAGGGTTGAAACGATCAAATGCAAGAGTCACGGTATCTGGTATTGCCACAGACAACCAACAGACAAGAGGAATAACTTCAGTAACAATCAAATCCCGGTTTGACAGCTCAAAAATATTCGAAATGAATGTATTTGTCTTACGAAAGCTGACAACCATTTCACAACCATCAACCTTTAATGTGAAGAACTTTGATTATTTGAAGAATCTTCAATTAGCTGATCCTCACTATGAACAATTAAATGAAATTGACATTCTCTTAGGAGCAAACAAGGTATTCGAGGTATTTGAAAATGGCAAATTAAAAGGATTAAACGGAGATCCTGTGGCTCAGAATACTGCTTTTGGATGGGTATTATCTGGCGAATACAAAAATCAATCATCAAATATACAAAATATGAATATCATATTAAACGAAGAATCTATTGATCACACACTACGGCGTTTTTTCGAATGTGAAGAAATGGATTGTTCATCCCATATGACAACAAACGAGGAAGAATTAGCTGAGCAACACTTCAAGGCAAATATGTCTAGAGACAACGACGGGCGATACATAGTGGCTCTACCATTTAAACCTAACCATACTTTACTTGGGCAGTCTCTTTTTCAGGCAACTAAACGATTTCAGTCAGTTGAACGGCGAATGTTGAAGGATCCACACTATAAAGAATTATATGTAGAATTCATGGAGACATACAAGCAATTGGGTCATATGACAAAAATTGAAGCGGTTGAGGTTTCCACAAATCATCAACACTATTATCTGCCACATCATGCAGTGTTGAAAAATTCAAGCAGCACTACCAAATTAAGGACGGTGTTTGATGGCTCATCTAAGACTTCAAACGGCCAATCACTGAATGACAATTTAATGATTGGTCCCACGATTCAACCAACATTATGGTCAATTTTAATGCGATTCAGAGGGCATCCTATAGCGTTATGTGCTGATGTAGAGAAAATGTACCGCCAGGTTAGAGTACAACCCAAAGATACGGAGTTCCAGCGCATAGTGTGGCGGCACTCTCCTGAGTTACCCATCGAACATTATCGGCTCAATACAGTTACCTATGGAACTTCAGCAGCACCATTCCTAGCAATTCGATCTCTGATTCAACTAGCAAATGATATGGAACAACACTTCCCTCAAGCGGCTCATATAATACGAAACGATTTTTACGTCGATGACCTGTTGTCGGGAGCTCTAAATATCAATGATGCCATCAATCTAAAACGGGACTTAGTCAATTTATTAAAGTCAGGCGGATTTCCTTTAAGGAAATGGATATCCAACATACCCGAGCTGTGTGACACTGCAGATCCAATCACATTCAACCAGTATGACCCAGTAGTAAAGGTTCTGGGATTAGCATGGGATCCCAGGATGGACACCTTTAAATTTAAAATTGATTCGAATATGCAATCAAAATATTCCAAACGAAGTCTATTGTCAGAATCATCGAAAGTGTTTGATCCTATGGGGTGGCTTGCTCCATCAATAATAATGATCAAAATCTTATTCCAAAAACTATGGCTCCTTAAATTGGACTGGGACAGCGAGTTACCAAAAAATATAGAAGAACAATGGATTCACCTACGAGATAATCTTAAACATTTTAAAAAACTTAACATTCCAAGATTTATTCCATGTAACACAGAATGCATTCAACTTCATGGGTTTTGTGATGCCAGTGAATCAGCGTATGCAGCTGTTGTCTACTGTAGGTTCCTAGATGAATATGGGAATGTAAAAAGTAAACTGCTAGCATCGAAGACTAAAGTGGCACCTTTAAAGCAAATCACCTTACCTAGACTAGAGCTGTGTGCAGCTGTACTACTAACCAGACTTATGATTAAAGTCAAAAGGGAGCTCCAACCAAATATAAAAGAATTTTGTTGGACGGACAGCACTATAGTACTATCATGGTTAACAGCTGAACCTAGACGATGGAAAACGTACGTGGCCAATCGAACGTCAGAGATCATATCTACACTACCAAGAAGTAAGTGGAGGCATGTCAAGTCAGCAGAGAATCCAGCGGATTGTGCGACTCGAGGTTTATTACCTGAAACTTTAGTAAAATTTGACTTATGGTGGGTTGGACCAACCTGGTTAACCCAACCGGAATCGACCTGGAAAGCCACACCCTACACAGTCACAACAAATAGTGAAACTATTTGTAAAGAAGAGCGTAGAAAATGGGTACAATGCTTACAGATGGAAGAATCCAATGGAACAATCGACATTCTATTTGAGCAAATTTCTTCCTGGCGAAAAATTAAACGTGTGTTAGCATTCTGTATACGGTTTTTCAACAACACCCGCGAGAAACAAAGGACAAACCGAACATATGGAACACTCACAATCAACGAATTACAAGCAGGTGAAAGGGTCTGTTTATTATGGTGTCAACAGAAGTCTTATGGAGAAGAAATTGCTAATTTAAAAAAGTCAATCTGTGGAAAATTATCTTCACTCGCTCCATTCATTGATGGGCAAGGCATTCTCAGAGTCGGAGGAAGATTGCAGAATACCACATGCACGTATGACACAAAACATCCTATCATTTTACCAAAATCCCATATCCTCAGTAAAATGATAGCTACTTATTACCATTTAAAATACCTTCATCCTGGTCCATCCTTATTATCCTCCCTTTTAAAACAAAAATTTTGGATCGTGAATGGCAGAAGCATGATACGAGAAATAACGCACAAATGTCAAGTATGCGTTCGTCAACGGGCAATTACCAGTAAGCAATTAATGGGCACGCTACCTACTTCAAGGGTAACAGTGAGCAGGCCATTTAGTCGAGTTGGTGTAGACTACTGCGGACCTATATCAATAGCTACAAAAAAGGGAAGAGGCGCAAAATACATAAAAGCATACATTTCCGTATTCGTATGCATGGTGACTAAGGCGATGCATTTAGAAGTTGTATCAGATTTGACTTCGGATGCTTTTTTGGCAGCATTGAAAAGATTTATTGCTCGAAGAGGACTACCAGCCGAAATTAATTCTGATAATGGCACAAATTTCATAGGAGCTAACCGAAAATTAAACCAATTTTCTTCTGATATTGGAAAAATTAATAATACAAGTATCATTTCAGACTTTCTCCATGAGAATGGTACAATTTGGAAGTTTATTCCTCCAGCCAGTCCAAATTTTGCCGGAATATGGGAGGCAGCAGTGAAATCGGTAAAGGCACATCTCATACGAGTGACAGGCAATTCAAATTTAACCTTCGAGGAGATGACTACACTAACATGCCAAATTGAAGCCATCTTAAATTCACGCCCATTGTGCCAAAACAAGTCAGATGATCCTAGCAACGTTGACATATTAACTCCAGGCCATTTCCTGATAATGGCCCCTCTAACTTCACTACCAGAACCCAACTTAGAATCGGTATCTACCAATCGACTTACACGATGGGAGCAAGTAAATAAAAGGATGAACAGTTTTTGGCGGCAGTATTCACGAGACTACTTACATACTCTCCAACAAAGGAATAAATGGCAAACACCACAACCCAATCTACAACGTGACGACATTGTTCTGGTAAAAGATGATCGGTTACCTCCATGTCAATGGTTAAAGGCGAAGATAGTTGACATACATCCTGGAGACGATGGACTTGTGAGGGTAGTAACATTGAGAACAGCAAACTCAACCTATAAAAGGCCAGTCAGCAAGATCGTCCAATTACCGATAAATTGAACACTTCAGTGTTCAATTGGGGGGAGAATGTTACAGTTTCCTGAAAATGTTATAGTTTCCTGAAAAATAGCAAATAATTAACTGTACATATTTAACACATAATTTAAAAGTTCTTATACTCAACTTCAATCATTCGTGGACACAATAACAAACCACACTGACAATTATGATAAATAAACTTCAAATGTCAATGTTGCGATCAATGTCAATGTTGCGATCAAGTAAATATTCATCAATGTGGCCGCTTAAATTATAGCACAATAATTAATCTTAAACACCGGATTAGTTTGACTAGCAGTCGTGAGATGTCAGCTTCACAACGAGTGATGAAAAATCAGAGTTGAGAAAACTCTAATTAAATTATGTACATACATAAAATTGTTATTTGGTGGGGATAAAAAAAATGTATAAAAGGGGTAGAAATTATTGTAAAAATTCAATTGCGATTACAAGTTTGTAAAAAATACAACTAATTTAAAAAGCGACTAAAGGAATATTTTATTAATTAATTCTTCCCATTTGGCGGTGTACAACATTAAAATAATTCATTTACTTCGCTGGATTCTGTTCAGACCCGTTGTCATGTATGGATGTGAGAGTTGGACCCTGGCAGATGAGTACGAAAGATGGCTTCTAACATTCGAGAGAAGAATTATGCATGTGATATATGGCCCACAACGCCAGGTTGATGGCACATACCGAGTTCGTTTCAGTCACGAGATCAGGAATTAAATGCAAATACCTGATATCGTGCATGATATCAAAGGACAGCGAGTACGCTGGCTCGGTCACGTTCTACGTGCGGATCTGAACAGACTAATTCTGCGATCTTTGAAGGGAGAGGCACCTTTCCGTAGGCGAAGTGGACGATGGCTCCTCGGCGTAGAGAGCGATCTGGCATCTTCTGGTTGCTTGCAACAATATGACGATCTGACTCGTGATCGAAACCGATGGAGTCAGATTGTTGACACGGTACGGGCCAATAATGGCCTGAAAAAACCGTTAAAAAATATTATTGTACGGCTTTTTAGCGTGAGTTTGGAATTTCACTTAGTAAAACTATATTACAATATATTCATTACACTATAGATTTACAAATGTTTTTCTTTAAAATTTCATTAATATTAAACTATAGTTAATTTTTATTTATATATATATACAGTGTCATGTGACTATTTATTTCTAATTGCATAAACGGATTTTAACTTTGCAAGACAGGCAAATATAAACTTTTTTTCGTTTCTCTTTGGAAACATGTGGATATTTGAGTTTTTTTTATTAGCAATTTCAGATTACAACGTGATTACATCATTTGCACTTAAAACACAGTTTGTAGTCAAATATTCCAATCATCGTGAAAAGAATTTTTGTTTATTAATTTTGTGATATCTTTTATACTAAAAACTGAATTAAACTTTAGCTATACAAGAATTTTATCTAAATTCTAGCGATATTTAATCATTTAATTTCCGTCCGACTGCATAACTCTACGCGTACTTAAATTTTTGCTTATATACCGATAAAAAAAATTCTCCCACCCGAAAATTTTCGTCCAATCCAGTTTATTCCCCATGTAATAAATTAATCAAGTTTTTCCCGCGTTTACAATTACACGGTACAATTACATCAGGGAAGTGAACTTTCGAACGTGCAACGTTACGTTGGTGACGTTTCTCACTTTTCCAACATTTCCAACGTTCGCGCACCATTAAATCAGTTTTTTATGCAAATATTCCATTTCTAAAATTGTTAATAATTGGCAACACACAGAGATAGATGTATTCTTGACTACGTAAATTTTGCAAATGTCAAGCTATGACACTAAGATTTAGAGGTATAATATCAACAAAAGATGCATGCAACTTAACAAAAATAACAGAACACAAATCGGAACGATTTGATCGTCACACGGTGAATACTTCGGGAACTTTTTGATCAAGATAATTTTTTAATACAAAAAGAGAAGTAGTCAATTATTGATGAATTTTCAAACTTATACCGTTTGTATTTATTATATAGTACTACAACTAACTGGTAACAACTAGTTGTGCTATATAACAAATACAAACGGTAACAGAAGTTTTATTTATACTAAATAGTCTACAATTAAAATTATATTAAAATTAAATAATAGTTTGCTCTTGTCATTAAATAATTCTTACACTTTTTACTTAAAATGATGAAACTGTCAAGTGACAGATATTAAGTATTTTATTTCAGGTGAACGAAATGATGCAAACCTGTTTCCGCAGTAGTGTAGTGAGCCACTCTATTATATTTTCCAATGAACATCATTCTGACGTGCGTGGTATGGCAATAAGTGAAAAAAAATAGTAAATCTAAA